>CATIWM010196369.1:0-19474 GCA_949671775.1 Mallotus repandus
AGCCATAAAGTATGAACTGAAATTAATCTCATATCCAATTTGATGTATAAAATTTTTATAATTGCACCCAAAAAGATAATGTGAAATTATTAAGAGTTGAACGCTTAATATCTTATATGTATATGTATTACAATATAAATATTCAAACATGAAAAATTTTAAATGATTTTAAAATCAATAATTGAATGTCTCATTATAACTTCATTCCTGAAATTAATTTTTTTGGGGAATAAAAACTCATTATTGTTCTTTTTTTTTCTTTAGATTTAGGCAGTGGCCTTATATAGAAAAGAAAAGAGGAGATAAGAAAGATCAGGTTAAGTGAATTTTTCATGCAAAAGTAACAAAGCTAGAGCCAGCAATTCTTTCCAGAATTTGCTAATAGTTAAGCAAATATAGCAAAAGACATTATTCTAATTTCATAAAGCATATAACTTATTGAGTAGTTCTTTGTAGAATGCAAAGCAAAAAGATTGACCAAAAGCAAATTAAAGGACTTAATTACTTTGTGAAATGAAACAAGCAAAACTAAGATTTGCCAATGACCATGCCTTACTTCAAGACATTCCCTTTCACTTTATGTTAAGATTATATCAATAATAAGTCATGAACATCCTAAATTTTTTATTATATTAAAAAATGTCTACTTCAATGACAAAAATTTTGTTTGAAGGATAAAAAAGTTATAAATTTAGTTCCAAACACTATAAAATGGTGAAATTCTTTTTTTTTTTATATTAAAAAAGACTAAATTTTAAACCTAAAATTCAACACATTTTGCCGAATGTTGAGTAATCTAATTGTATAACATCTTTTTTTTTATCTCCTATTTAAAAAAAAAATTAGCGTATTATCTATAGAGATTTTATCACTAGATGAGATGCAATTATAATTTAATAAAGTAATGTATACTTATAGTACTAAAATCTGAATTATGAACTATCAAAATAAAAGGAAAAGTTGTAGCATCATGGATTGAGAAATTGAAGTACCCACACACAAAAGGAAATGATGCAAGGAGACTTGGCTCCCAAAAATAATTTTGCTAAAACTGTAGAAAGGCTGCTCATTATCATTAGGCTATTATTATATATGGCCTTCTTTTTGTTTTCCATTACTTGCACATCAAATTAATAAAGAAATGAAAACAACAAAAACAACACATCATAAGCTTCATCATATCTTGATCATCATCATCTTATCCACAAGATAGAAGAAGCCAGGACAATCACTGGCACATTCCCATCACCATCATCATTTTTTGATTCCTTTCTGCTGCCATGTGCCCCAACTCAATTTGCTTTTCTTCTCTTAACTACATGCATGACATATATGGATGTATTTCAGGGGACCCAGTTAAGCATGAAGCTAGCAGCCTTCTTCCCTGCTGGGACCCAGTTAAGCATGAAGCTAGCAGCCTTCTTCTATGCTAAGTGTTGGCCCATATACAGTGCCAGAAAATCAATTGCTAACCTCATCATGCTGAACATAATTTCCCTTTTTTTTCCCCTCCCCTCAGCCTAAATATCTCATCTTAATACCAAAAAAAAAAAAAAAAAAAAAACAATTTGGAGTTTAGAATATTAATTAAAACAAACTAAACACATAAATAAATAGAAATATTTATGGGAGCGATATAGTAAATATTTTTCTTCAATGCATCTCGAGATACAAAATTAGAATCATACGTAATTTATGAAATAAATATTTATTTGATTTAAACTAAATAGCTATTTGTATTTTATAATCCATCATTAAATTATTTAAATTTTTAAAAAATTGCATATCACAGATGTATTAGTTATCAGATAATCTATTAGTTGTAAGTCATGAATTTACCGTTTACTAAGCTAATAATGAATAATGATACATGTCGGAACTTATGATATGAATAGGATATTGCGAGTCCCTCTACAAGTCAATACAGGGGGCCATCTACCTATTGAGAGGAAGATTTTAGTAATTTTGGAACTCGCAACAATACTGCTGCTGTCGCAAGTTTTGAAAAAAATTATTTCCCTGTAATAATATATTTATACCTTAAAAGACAAAAAATTATATAATTCCAAAAAAAATCTGGTAATAAAGGATTGGATTTTTTTGTCTTTCAAAAATAGTTGGATTGATCATGTGCCTTGTCGGACCTAGAGAGTGTATATATAATAATAATAATAATAATTTAATCATGTGTAGAAATTGAGAATGAATTATCTTGATGTATACATTACATTTATGTATTTTTGGTTGGAGGTTTAGACAAATATGTTATAGTTAGGTGGAGAGCTGCTCTAAGTTGTTGTTCCATTTAAAGTTCATGCTGATCCAAGAAAATACTGGAAAAAAAACTACCAATGTAATTAAAAACTTCTTCCTTTTGTGTAAAAATGTAGAAAGTCTAATTAAAATCAAATTGCCTCATTTATATATTAATATTCATCTTCCCTTATAAGTAGAAAAAAAATCTTATTATTACATGTGAAATTCATCATGCATGTGCTATGAGTACAATGACTGAGAAAGAGATTAGCAGAGGATTCTCCTTCATTTAGCCTTACATAGTAACAGAAAATCATTTATACTCTTTTCTTGAAAAAAATTCTATTTTTTTCCTATTCACACTCCATATCATTGTCTACCCCCAGCATGCAGCCCAACATTCTAGAAATCCGTAAGGAGAAAGATAATTCAATTTAGCTTGATCAAAGAAAACTAGTCCAATAAGAATTAGAACTGATACAAAGAAAAATCCAAATTCAATCAGGTACGTGTCCTGTATATATCTCTCATCTCTTTTTAATATATTCACTTCATATCTTCTTTACACTATTCAGGTACAGTAATCTAACTTAAACATGAGAGAGTTTGTGAAAAAAATTTCATGAGTTCATCTAAACTCTTTGGTGCTTGTATGTTTGAAGGACAATGATTCCGATTATTCTAAAGTTCAAATCTAGTGGATCTATAAAATGATAAAATTTTCCAAACCCCTGTTTTTTCTGTATATAAGACTCTAAATCAAGATTTTATTTAAGAGATTTAAACCTTTTGCTACTTGATTCAATAGATGTTGTAATAGATGTTGGTAATTACTTTTTAATTAATTTTTTTAAAAAATTTTCAGATTCATATGTATGGAATTCAAATTAATAGAAATATACAAGCAAATTTTGTGGAGTTTAAATTCTTATATATCTATAACATAATTTAAGAAGAGGCAATTTTTTTATTAAACTGCTAAATGTATGAATCGAACATAAAGTATTTTATCCAAAAAAATGAATTATATATAATTATAACGCGTATAAAATTGACCTGAATATTATCTAACCTTGATTGGAAATTTTTGCTTAAATAAATCTCTTTCTACATGATATATGTAGAGATGGTTAATGGAGCTCTAAATTACAATTTTTCTTGTTAGGTTTCCAATATAATTGAAATTATAAGCTAAAAATGTAAATAATTATACATGGGGACATGGGTAGTATATTGTTGATCTTTGTAGTAACTATGCAATGCCACAAAGAGATTTTGCTTTAGCGACATTTCTCAAAAGGTGTTGATAATTAAAAACTATTAATTCATGTCATGTATCACAATATGAACAGTATTATAATTGCCCGTAAAAGCCACAAAATTATAAAAGTAAATGTATAAAATTAAAAATATATATATATATATTTATTTATTTATTTTTTACATTTGATATTTCTAGTATTCGATAATTATAAGGAGTCCGACTATTTTAAAATTGAGTTGGATGAATTCAAAAAACTCTTTTATATTTATTTTTTCTATACACAAGATTCGATCCTAATATTTTACTTAAAAAAATTTAAATTTTTTATAACTTATATCAATAAATATTAATAAAATTTTATTATTTTTCGAAAACATGTATTATGATCCATATATAAATGCAATAATGAATTATTAATTAATGAATGAGCAGTACTTCAATGTGATGAAAAAAATAAAAATAAAAATCAAGAAGAGGAGAAGAGAGTAAAAACAAGAATTGCATCAAGAACACAATAATTGCAGCCAAAAAGATTCCAAAAGTCATACCTTTCCCTGCTATAACAGCTAAAAGAGATAAGAACAACACAGTTCCAAGAAAAGTGGGGATCGTAGCATCTTGAATAATTATAAAAATTATAAACCAGCCGATGCTTATTATTTCATCTTATGCTAAATAATTGTTATTTAAAGTTTTTGTATATAAATTAAAAAAAATATTTAATATATTTATAAAATATTATACTACCTTTATAATATTTATTAGCTTTGTGTAGAGTTTCAAAATGAGTAGATATCTATTCAATTAATTATCCTATATTAAATAAGAGTAAAATAGGAAAAAAAAGTAGTTAAAATGTATTAATAATTTAAAACGACAATTATTTAGGAACAAAATTAAATTTCTAAAATAACAATTATTTAGAAATAGATGAAATATTATTATTATTATTATCATCACCATCATTATCATCATCACCACCACCATAAAGAGATTTATTTGATATTGCCACTAACATCGTCATTATTATTATTATAATTATTACTATTATTATTGTTGTTGATAGTGTAATTATTATTATTATTATTATTATTATTATTATTATTGCTGATGTTATTATAAAAGAGAAGAAAGATGCATAGTATTTGATAGTCATAAAAATTTTAATTAGTTTAAACCGAAAACAAAAGTTAATTAGTACTCATTTTTCATATATAAATTATTATTTTTTACTTTAGTTGAAATTGTGTTATGGTTAGAGTAATTTAATATGTGATGAATTATGAATTGAGATATTTAGTCATGGAGGTAAAACATTTGGGTGCACAAAAAGCTCATATTTATAATGGAAGTTCCTTAACTTTACTAGTGTTAGCTAGCTAGCCAGCAAGCAAAGTTGTTTTAGATATAAATATATAATTTTTTTTAATTTTATATATAATGTTTTTTTTCACATGAAACACATGAAACTTGATCATATAAAAAAAAAAAAAAATCCTCATACCACAATCATTTGAGGATGGGATATTTTCATATCAGCTAATAGGATATATATAAAAATTTCAAAGTCTTGACTTTGGAAGAGTTCTTTGATTTGGGTGATCACCGCTTTAATTTAATCTGGGTTACATGACTGTTTTCTTCTAAGAAAAAAAGGATCCTTCCATGGCATAAGAATTGTTAGTAGTAGTAGAAAGGGAGAGATGAATTGACAAATAATATATATACACATCAAATACACAGAGAGCTTTATCTACTAAATTAAGTACTCATTAATCTTTTTTCATTTCTTGCATCATTAAAAAAAATATATATAAATAACGGTTGAAATTTACTTATAAAAATCTACCATGTTAAAGTAGTTGTTGAAATATATATTTTATCTTTTCTATCCTTATAATCATATTCGGATCGAACTGGATTAGTTAGAGTTAGTAGACTTTAAATATTAATGATTTAGATAAAAAAAATATATAAAAAAATTGCCAGCCAATTACAAATTATATAATTACTATTTTTTTATAAAAAATTCGAATTTGAAATTTCATCATTCAACTATTGAATCAAACTTTAACTCATGGACAACACGCTATGTACTTCTCCATATTGCTCAAATATTCTTTAATCGTTTATAAACTTTTGGTTGGTGGCCTAACCTACAAATCTCTCCCTCAATATAAGGTTAAATAACAGTTTATTTTTAGATAAACCAGCATATATCTTTCATTTTTAGTGACTATTCATACTTGATCATATTATATCATCAGATCAAACAAAAAAAATATTAAAATTAAAAAATTTCAACTCATTTGCATTAAAATCATCTTCAAAACTATAAAATTTTAAATAATCATAATTACTCATTTCTTATGTATTTAAACTAGTACTGAAAGAGTTTTGCCGGCTATAAATTCATTGACTCAAATTTCAGAATAGCTTGAGCCTTTATGACTATCAGATATAAGGACATCAAATGCAATAATAATGATGATGATAATAATAATAATAAACAAATAATTAAAGATTTTCATTTAATATTCGTGTGTCTCTGTATATATATATATATATATATAACACTAAATTAAAAATACTTGAAACTAATGTAGAAATTTCAACTAAAATCAATCATTAGTACTCCATGAAAATGAAGTTTTGAACAGCACAACCGCTTCGAGCATTATTTTTATTATATTTCTACAATACATTTGATGATGGACTAGGTGTCCTGTGTCCATGTGAAATGTTAGAGCAAATATAAAAACCAGAAATTATTCATAATCTTAATTATTCACATACAAGTTTGAGCATTAAGCAGTTAAGTACAACTAGAAGCAGCTAATTAAGAAAGCACCCTCAATGTTCATTGCATTAACCACAATTGTAGTTAGACTGGACCGAGCTGTTAATTTAATGATAGAATGCATATCTTTTTATGAATTTATTTTTCTAAAATTTTTCTACATATTGGATTTCGAATTCAAAAAGTGTATTGTATTGTTTACCAAGGTACTAAAATTAACATTGACAAAAGTAAATTTTATCAATCAAAGCAAAAATTAGCAGCAAACAAATTAACAAACAACAATTGCTACATTAGTAGCAACTAAGATATATTAATTTTCCCTAATGATCAAATTCTTTTTACAAGCAGATTGACAACTTGGGGCATGGGAATATTAGGATGCATCCAACCGAAAATGGGAAACAAAATCCAAAAGAAAAATTGTGTCAAAAAAAAAAAAATAGAAACAGGGGAAATCTATGCACTAACCACATTTATACCTAATTCCACAGCCAAATTCTTCCATTTCTATTATTTGGATGCAGGAAATCTATGCACAAACCACATTTATATAACAGTGATATATGTATATATATCTAAACTACTTCCTTTAGGACTCCATTTTTTTTTCTTGCATTTCTTTTTGATAATTTTTAAGTTCAATAACTCCAAAGACAGTCAAGGTCTATTGGTCCAGCATAACTTGAAGGAGCCACTTGATCATCAAAAGATCTTTGAACCATTTCAGGATTGATTACAACTGAGGACATGTCAGGACTGAGGCCAGTGTCCTGTGGACCATCCATTTTGGAGTTCTGCTTCAAGTTTGGTCCTTGATTTTCAAGCAACATCCTCAAGATAGATTGTTGTTCAGGTATCAGAACAGAATCTTGGTACTGTAAGGTTGCAAAAGTTGGTTGAATTTGAGATAAGAAGAAAGAGTTTGCAGCAGAGGATTTTGAAAACAGAGCAGAAACAGGGGATATGTTGGAAGATGATGAAGAAGCAAAGAAGAGGGAACAAGGGTTGAAGCTATTATCACTGTTGTCATTAACATTAGAATTATTGTCAGCTTTTTCTTGTTGGGGGTTCTCGTCCTCCATTGACTTGGAGAAGCAGGTCACGTGAAACGTATTGCCTCCTCCATTAGTCCTTGTTTCACTATTGTTTGGAGAAGAAGAATCCATCAATGGAGGCAATAAGGGTTGCCTTAATTCATTGTCATACGAAGTCAACCTTACCAACCCTGAAATATGAGTTTTCTTCCCACCAGAATTCTTTTGGAAAACTCTACAAATAACCCATTCATTCTGCAAAAAATAAAATCCAAGAAACCAGCAAGTCTCAATAACACCACAAAGAAAGCAAAATAGAAGTAGAGAAAACATAACAAAAACATGGAGAGAGAAAGAACTAAACCTTGGCTGTTTTTTGGAGATTGTAAAGTGAGTATTTTCCTTCTAATCTATATTCATGCATAACCCAGTTAGTTTTTGTTCCTTTAGGTGCTCTCCCTTTGTAGAAAACCAAAGTCTTCTTCATTCCAACAAGTGTTCTAGCCCTGTAAATTTCTTTATCTTTGCCTGTTGCTTTCCAGTAACCAGCATCAGTAGCTCTATTTGTCCTTAAACCAGTTGGGTACTTTCTGTCTCTAACACAGAAAAAATACCACTCTTTTTCACCCATTTTAGCTCTCCCTTCATTAAACAAGAATAACCACTTATAAAGTTAGATCAAAACAGGTAATCCAATCAAAGAACCAAAACTTACTAGAATGGCACCATTAAAGAAACAGGAAAACAGAGGAATAATGACTTAAAAAGACACTTACTAGGCAAATCCCAAGGCTCACACTTGTTCAAATCAACTTCACCAATAGCTCTAGCACAAAAACAATTATCAAGAACCTTTTGAGATAGGTAATGAGTTATAAGCTCTTCATCAGTGGGATGGAATCGAAATCCTGGAGGCAATTCCAACTCCTCATCATCCTTATTGTGCATGGAATTATTTTCCATACTTTCTAACCAAATTCCCACAAAATACGAATCCAAAAAACCCTCTTAAAACTGGGCTCCTACCGCTTCAAAAGCAACAAAGACTCAGCAAAAGGAAAAAAAAAAGGTTTGTTTAGCAATAAACTGATAAAAAGTGCATAAATAAGAGAAAAGAAATTGCAAGCTGAAAATATTTTGTAGCTGAGGAAGAAAGGTGGTGGTGTTAAGAAAAAAAAGTTATTGCTATGAGCAAAAGGACTCCATAAATAGTGGTTTCTTTTGGAGAGGAAAGAAGGCGTGGTTCTTAAGGCAACTTTGATGAATGGGTGAATTTTTTTTGGTGCATAATGTCAAATGTCGCTATATACAATAAATATTGTATGTTATTACATTGATGTAATAATTATTTTTTTTTAACCTTTCCTCTTCCTTTTTTTTTTTTTTAAAGAAGAAGATAATATAATTTAAATTTTGATGAACTATATAATAAGGGTAGTTTTTCTAGTTAAATTGATTACAGTAAAAATCGAACCCTACACCTTAGAATGCTTTTATAGAGGAGTTACCATTTGACTACTCTCTTATTAGTTTACCTTCCCTCTTTAATTGATCACAAAAAAATATAGGAATAAAAATGAAAAACTATTAAAATTTTTATTTTTTAATGGGTAGCGATGCAATTAAATATGACATCACTATTTTTCTTATTTCAAGCTTTTTGGCAACCTCTATCTATTTCTCTTATCTCAATTTTTTGTCATATGATGGTGTGTTGTATTATTATTATTATTATTATTTTCTTCTTGAATTTGACCAGGAACATGTATATCACTCTTTTATGCCCTGGATGTAACTGAGATAGATAGCTACTCCTTTTGTTCTATTCAAAGTCTTTATGTTAGTTGTTTTCTGTTTAACAAAAGCTATCTATTCTTGTAATGTTTTATATATATGTTTATATATGTAATTGAAGAAATTATACGATGCTATTATTCCAGCTGCCTGAAAGAGCATAAGATCACAAAATCATACATCCCATCTATCAAAATCAGTAGAAAAAAATAATTACTATTTCATTAGTCAATTTCTCCATAGTACTCCCACAAAAACTTTGCTAGATTTATTAAATTTTAATAAAAAAAATTCATAAGATATTTTCGGTATTTAGTAACTACAAAAACTCCGACAATTTCAAAATTTAGGTCGGATGCATCTACAAAAGAGTAAAACTCTTTTAACACATATTTTTAAAATTTTTTTCTCTTGATATTTCAAAATTTATTAAAGATAAATAAAATATGAAATTTTATTTTCTAAGGTATTATATTACCAAAGAACTATTCAAATATTAGTTTGATGACAATTAAGTGTTAATTATATCAAGGATAGAAATTTTTCTGATTTATTATTAAAAAAATTACTTTCTATTATAATTATTTCATACGTAAATCACATTAATATTTTATCCCTAAAATATAAAACTTTATGATATACTCTTCCAATTTAAATTAATAATTTACACGTATATTAACTAATTGAAGTGAATATTAGAAAATTTACATGGGAGAATTTTTGTGTATATGTTAACATTGTATTGCACATTTAACAATTTTGAGGAGGATGCCTAATAAACTCAAAATTCCTTAAGAATTTTAAGAGAATAAGGTAAACATTTATGTGAATTATGAAGAAAAAAATTATAAATAAGATTGGTACATACATTAGTTGTATTTATTGTGTAACTTTTTTGTTTTTCCAACAGTAACACTTGAAGAACAGATTAGGTTTCGGTGGCCGTCATATTCACGAAAGTAGAACTCTATGTGCATGCATTAGCTCTCCTATGATAATTCAACCAAATAGATTGACATTTTAGTTCTTAAATTAGTCCCACTTCCACATGCACTACTGTATATGTTCATTTTGATAAGGGACCATCCTTCTTCAACCTTAAGATCCTAGCCACAATTATCCACTCAATGTATCCCTTGACCAAACAAATTCTTGACTACTTCAAGCCATATATATATATATATATATATAAGATCAATACTTTTTAAAATATTTATATAAATTTTTTAAGTTAAAATGAAATTATATTGACATCTAAATTAATTTAAAAATAAATAAATTTTTTTAATAAATTAACAGGTTGAAATAATTAATTTTTTTTTAAATCAATGAAAAAATATGTCAAATATTAAAAGTAATAATATATATATATATATAAAGAAGGTGTACAAGTTAGAGTGGCCCTCCTTTTTACTGTTGGGAGGAGGAAGAGGAGCATTATTATTGTATTTTTACCAAATCCATAGCTATTATGGTGTTGAAGATTCATACTTTTTATTTAATGGCTTTGAATGCTTTGAACACCATTATTCAAAGACTTGTAGCGTGGACTTAACCTATCTTATCTTAATTTAATTATCTATGAAAAAAAACATTTATCTAGATAGATAGAATGATCATAAACAAGATAATAATTTACTTGAAACTTTAGAAGGGCTAATTATGTTCAAAGATCTAAGCTCTTTGTTCGATTTTAATTTTAATTATACCTAATAGAGTTCCCTTGAGCTCCTATTTCAATAAAAGAGATAAAATTGGCTTGTTGAATAGTTTACAAGACAAAAAAATGTGAGAATGGGGTCAAGATTGTTTCTGGCAGTCCTATTCTAATGTTTAAGTTAGAGTTTGATAGTAATTAGATGATAAATAGATATTTAGGGTTTATGAATGAGTTATCTTATTTTGTTGGACTAGAAGACTATTTAATATCAATGATATACCACATGTGGAGTGATTTTCAGTTTAGTTGAGAAGTATTTTCGTAAATTAAAGAACTTTCACTACTATTGAATGTGTGAAAATCGTGCGCCACATTCAAGGATAGTGGATGATTTACGTATCCGCAGACTTCAGGTCGTAGGCCCTTTCATCTGTGCAAGTACACAGATTGCTAGTTTGACCAATATTCAGCTGACTCATCTAATAACTAAGACTTTGATCCTAATTTATAGGGGTTGAATTTTTTTAATATTATCAATACCCAACTTATTTAATTTTATTTTAGTTACATATATATTTTATACAAAGTATATATGTTTTCTCGATGCCTAAGTTATTGATATGCTATTATGTTTTCAATGTCTATATATATATATGCTATTATATTTTAGGGAAATGCTACTTTCACAATTTCTATGGCTAGCTAGAAATAAAAAGATTTTCATCCACGCATAGTTTTTTAAACAACTAAAAATAAGATGAGCTTGGAATTGAATTTATGACTTTACCTGATAAATATTTATTACGTAAGTTATTATGCTATAAAGATGACTCATCCCTGCATTGTTAGCATGATCAATTAATGAAGGAATAAAATAAACAATTTAATTTTGAATTAATTAAAGGAAATGCTTCTAGCCACGTTTACTTTTATTAATTTTTTTTTTTTTTTATGAATCACAACTTCTAATTATTTGTGTCTCAAAAAGACGTGTAGATGCACGTATTGCAGTTTTTTTTTTCTTTTTAGCCATTGTTCTTTCTCAAAAATACACCGCAAATTGTAATATTAGCTACAGCATTGGGCTGTTCATCCCACGGTTGGAACTTTTTTTTTTTTAATTTTTTTTTTGAGGCGCATTTTTTATTAAATGACAAAATTATAAGATGTATAAATCCATTCAAGTTAAAACGGATAATACCTCACAAATGGACATCGTCAGTAATTGATTGGGGAGACGTTTTTAAAGAGATACAGGTTATAATTAAACATGACATGCATATAAATATCTAGTATGTAATATGAAAGGCAAATTATTTGATTTTTTATTCTTTATTATGATATTTTAAATTAAGTTAACACATGAGAAAAAAAAAATACATCGTAATAAATACACGGGTATGGTATGTATGGTTTAATTGGTTCAGTTTAGAGGATATATCCAAACTCATCTTTTGAAAATAATTCAAACCAAACTGAATCATAAGTAAGTAATAGTCAAAATCCTCAAATGGGACCTACACAATTTAGTTTATTTTCTTTTATGAATTTGAAATTTTTTATTGGGTTTTAATTCTTTGTTATTTATTAGTTATCCAACGTATTAAAATTTATGAATTATACAGAAATTTTTTTTCTTTTATAAACTACGTAGCATTTTCATATTTTATCATTAATATTGATAAATGAAAATTAAGACTTAAATTCATTTTTTTTTTATTTTCACACTAAATGTAAGAAAATTTTTACATGAGTGCAATTTTTATAATTTTTAATTAATAAAAAATTAAAAATTTATGAGTCATGAATGTAAAATACAGAATATAAATTTTTAATAATAAAAAGGTGAGATAATAAATTGGCAGAAATTAAATTTTAGATTTTATAAAGGAGAGTGATAGTAAAATTATTTTAATATGTTTAAGCAGAATTAAAGGGGGATTGAATTTTTATTTGAAATACAGGTATTTAGAATTCATTGGACTTCAATGAATTTGGTTTAATTCGAATATCTTTTAATAATTAATTCAATACAGCCGTATATATTACAATTTAAATTTAAAAAATCATTTACACGATAATAATTTCTACCAACTCATCCTAGTCATTGCTAGTTTAAGAAAAAATTAATTAGTATCCGTTGTGAGTAGTTTAAATGATGAAAATAAAAACATCAAAATGTAGATAGTAAGATTTGAACTCTCATTTTTTCCATACTCTTTCTTATAGTAAAAAATTAATCCATTCAATCAGCTAAAAAAAGATTAATTAGTGGTTAAAACTTAATAATTTCTTAAGCCTCTTTATTTAGTTAAGCTACACAGTGGCTAAGCTAAAGGCTCCTTTGTTTTCCTTTCCTTTTCGGGAAATCAATAAATTATGCAGATCGTACTGGTGTCAGTATTAACTGTTTTAAGGAATTTTAATCATTTTGGCAACTTTGTAAATCTAACGGCCGATATTCACCACATGGTCAACAACGATATCTGCCACGTAAGCTACGAGAAAAGTTTTTCCTCCGCATGAATAGACACTGCCGCCATTGCCGACGAGGAAACCACCAAACTTATCCACTTGGAGAGCTCTGATTGGTCCAGTTAAAAGGTTGTACCAAACCTAACTTTTAAAATAATGCCACTTGGTTGGTTATGTAATAATTCTAACAAAATTTTAATAATATTTAACACATAAAATATATTATCACTATTTTTTTTATATGTCACTTGCTCTAAATATAATAAATTTTAAATTTCAAATTTCGGTAATTTTTTACAGACTCGTTACTCAAACCTAATGCAAATATAAAACATATAAAACAGAAGTGATTGATAATATTGTAATAATTACTAAATTAATTGGTATCAATTCAATCCAAGGGAGTTAGTTTAGTTAATAAGAATATTATTTGTCTATATGAATTAAATTTTGATTGTTTTCTAAAAAGTATTGCAAAAATTTGTTAATTTTACCAAATTAATAAAAAAATACACTTTTAAAATTGTTTAAAAGTTACATAAATTAATTTTAAAATAAATTTTAATCAATCAAAATAAAAAACTGTTAATATATTGTATCATAAAATTATAATATACTAGGGTCGAGCTTTTAAATTTTTTAAAGAATTTCTTAAGAGTTTTATAAATTTATATAACTCAAATTCAGATTTCACCTCATGATAATTTATAATTTTTTTTGAATAATTAGAAGGGTAAGAGGGAAAAGGGATCCAACTCATTATTTTACTTTATAATATCTATCACCTTAGTTACTAAGTTATAAAAGAAGAACGATTATTTATAATTTTAATATTCAATAATTAATAAGTCATGGTTCTATCTCAAATAATTTATCAAATAAATGAAAAATTGAAAAAAAAATATAATATTACTAGTGATTAAGTGGTCTAACAGATACAAATTATCAAATTTTTGTTTTTTTTAAAAAAAAGTGGATGGATTAAATTAAATGTAATCAAAGTGAGGATGTGGGAATATGTGGACCCCTGCTTCCCATGAAGGGACAAGAGGCCACGATGGAAACATATACGTGGTTAGCTATGAATGGGTGGAAACAAGAAAAGTATACCAAAGAATTTAAAAAGTTAGGCTACCCAATTATAGAACAAGTTTAATATGAGAAAATAATAATAATAATTGTTATCTTTTAGTCTAAAGTTTGAAATTGGACCGAAACTATCAATATCACTCGTGCAAAATGATATATGTGACTTCAAAACATTGGTATTAATCTTCTTCAACCTTGTTATATAGTCTTTGATAGGTTGTTATGTAACAAATGTCAAAAGAATTTGAACAGAAACTTTCACCAATAATTACGCAAAATTTTCAAGATTCTAATCTCCACTGCACTTGTGATGTGTATATATCTAGGCTCTAGCATCTATCTAAAGAAATTGTTTGAATTTTTCACTATATATGAGAGCACGAGCATATTCAAATCTTCTATTGATCGTCAAAGAAATTTGATGTTTTGAAAATGATTATGATATTGTTAATTTTAATTCAATTTGCATTTGAAATTTTTAGTTCTTATATTTGATGGATGGAACTCATCACTAATTATATGTACATATTATTTACATCTTTTGTTAAATTAATAAACTTGAAAAATTTAGTTTAAACTCTGTAATAATTGAAACTCTTATGGTGATCATAGGATATCAAGAGTATCAAATGTTAAAAAAACAAAAAAAGATTTTTTCATCATGTAAACCTAACTCGAAATAGCTAGAGCTATTATGCTGGCTATCAAATACCAGAAACGTTAGACATAAAAAAAGGATTTGGAAGGTTTTTTCACCATGTAATTATATATTAGCTGAAGCTGATTAATTAAAGCTTGAGACATCTCTATTGTTAATATGATATACTTTTCATCAGATATTCTGGATGTAAAATTTAAATTCTATTATTATTAATTTATAAAATTAATTGTTATCTTATTTAAAAATATATTATTTTTATTGTAAAATTTATTAATATTTAGATGGTTTGACTCTTTTTTGGTAAAAGAATTCAATGTAAGTTTTCTATGTGCTGAGAGGTCTAAATACAAGTCAAATCGTTCATTAAGTAACAATTTTACAATGGCTAAACACTAGTTACCGTTGCTAATTAATTCTCCAGCAGCACCTACAGGATTCGACAGTGCAAAGTTCTTTCTGGATATAGTTTGACAATAGTCATGGACTCCTTATGTGATTTGAGAGCTAGCTACCTGCAGATGCTTCATGATTTTAGTCAGCCTTCACTTAATTTTTTTCCAATTAGAAGGTTAAGGAGAAATAGGGGATCGAACCCATAACCTCATCTTATAATGTCTATCACCTGAGATATGAGACTACAAAGGAGGACAGTATATTGTGAAAACATGAGTAGCCAGAAAAACTTGTTTTGACCTAGTGGCTAAATTTCTGTAGCATCACTCAGAAATTTAGATTCAAATTCTTTCAACTCTAGTTTGTAATGGTAAAAAAAAAATGTGAAAGGTCATAAATTTAATTTTTAATTACTATAACTACTATATATATATATTCGAAGTGACTAATCATCTCTTGATCTTTGGTACCAAAAGATTTAGTTAGGCACTTTGATATAAGTAATCTTGATCTATGGTTACCAAGTGATGAATTAGGCAATTGATAACCACCCGAAAGTGGAGATGTTAATTGGATTTAGGCCTAGATATTTTCTGCCTCAACTCTTGCATTTTTTATGGTTATGAAGAAACTTCCCATGCATGCAATTAGAGACAAGAACATATACCAAGCTTTCACACTTCTGTTTAACCAAAAATGGGACATATTGTTGCTTTCCTTTAGCCATAAAATAACAATTGGCATTGTTCAATGTTAAAGAAAAGCTGGGAGAGTTGAAAATCAAAAAAATAAAAATAAAAATTGTGAACCTCTTAAGACAAACGCTAAAGAACATGAATAGGTCAATGGAAGCAGTATTATTATATATGAATGATAATGTTTACACATAAATAATATTTTTGGACACTACCTATGTATATAGGTGACTCTTTTGGCTATTTAAGAATAATTAATTTTATTCTTTTAAGATTTCATGTATAAAATTAATCCAAGATCATCTACACAGTCGACATGATAAGGTGGGAGTTGCAACCAACTACTCTTGTGATATCATGAGGAAGGTAGTAGATCCTGGTTGGTTTATTTTTTTAACGACCCAATGACTCATAACCATGAGGAAGGCTATAATTAATAATTCTGAAAGGGTTAAACTACTAACATATATTGTTTCAAGTGATAAAAATTTAAATTTTCTTAAATTATATCTTATATTTGAATTTTATAAATAGAAAAAATAGATGCTAGAAGAATTTTATTTTTTATGGATCAATTCGACCTAAATTTTAATAGAATTGAAATTTTTATGACTATCGAAAATTAAAGACATCATATAATAAAAAAAAATTTAAACTGATAACATCAAGGAATTTGGCTAAAATGATAATGAATAAAAAAATAGTTATAGAATATGAAATTTATAAAATATGGAATGATGGGTTGATTTATATTTTATTAAAATTTTTTATTTATGGTCATCACTTTAATCAAATAATGAAATATAATTGGTTAATTTCTCAGCTGTATATGTTGAATTAGTGAGTTAGGATCATGATATAGACCATTTCTAATTATTATGTTAACAATTCCTTAACTCACTAATTAAATATTATTATAGATTATTATTTATTCTTTTGTAGCTACATTGTGAATAGCATGATTTTGTTATAATTGATTTGTTGGAAGATCTGATCCGTCCAAGTAACATTCCTTAATTAATGTCTAGGTGGTCAGATGAATTTTTTAGAATGAATTATGATATAAGTGCTGTTGAAGTGTCATTATTGAATTCATTTTAAAAGTAATTTTCTTACAACTTGAAAATAAAATATAAATAAAAATATGGATGTTTGAATCCAAATAAATCCTATTTTAATAATCAAGTAAAATAAAATATCAGCATTAATTTAAAGAAATGATATATAAAAAGCATATGCTATTTTTCTAGGGACAATTTTTTTATACAATTCATGGAGTGAAATTCCTCTACTCTAATGATGTGTCATCTTTTTAGACTATCATTAATTAATAAAATAAAATAATTTAACTTTTTTTAAAACCTCTCATGTCAATAAAAAGATAAAATAACCCTTATACATTACCTCCTTACCTCCTATTTTTAAATTTTTTTTTTTTTTTTAAATTAATTTTTAAATTTTTTTAGAATCGATCTAAAATCTAAGTTGCATACGGGTAAACTCGTTGTATAAGAATTTAAACACCAGTAATTTGTAAATTTTTTTAATAATTAAATAAAAAAATTAAGAGTATAAGGGTAATACGTTGCGGCTCGCGAAACACTGTAGTATTACATGCCATGACATATACCATTTCCCTATATGATGTCATTGTGTATTTATAATTTCATTTGTTTAATGTACAAGGGTTATTTTATCTTTTTATTTATATAAGAGATTTTTAAAAAGTTAAATTATTTTATTTTATTAATTAGTGATAGTTTAAAAAGTTAACACATCATTAAGGAGGATGAATTCCTACTCTCATGGGTTGTATGAAAAAATGGTCCTTTTTATTGAAATTTAACCATTTCAATTACAAAAATTTTGAATTATTTGCATACTAAATAAGGAAAAAAAAATTCTATTGTAATATAGAGTTTATTTCATAAAGTACCAAGAACTATGTTTAACTTAACTACTCTCTCTCGTTCTCTTTGTTCTTTCTATTCTATTCTCATCGTTGAAACTTCATTTGTTATAGTTTGGTAGGGTGTTGCTAGCCTCTTTGCCCAGTAACTACCCTATTTTTCTTTTTCTTTTATGTTATAGTCATGTTTTTATATCTAGGAGTTATCCTTTTTGCTAGGTTGTATTTTGGCCTTCCACATGTATTTTCATTACACTTTTATGGCTCATAATCAAATCTTGGATGACCTCCATATTGTGATGTTAAAGCTTCTTTTTGAAGATTAATGAAGTTTCGATCTGAATGTTGGGTTGTTTAAGGGAGTTTCAGCTAGCTGAATTGCCTGAGTAGATTCCTTCTATACGTCCCTTTTCATCTTAATCATCCTTTGTTTGTGACTTCACCTTCATTCAGATTGTCATCCTTTTGATTACAAATTTTCCTATGAACCAACAAGAGTAGCAGGTGATGGCACATTTTAGACGTGGAGAAGATGAACAGTGAGAGGCTGTTAGATGCTTCTGTTGCAAAGTTGCAATTATTAGGGTTAATTTTGGGCTTAATTGTATTGGGTTATTTATAATTAGGGGTGTAATTGAGCCAAGCCGAGCTGAGTTTTAACATACTCGAGCTCGAAATTTTTTTTATATATCCAGTTCAAGCTCGGCTCGAGTTGAGCTCAAGCTTGTTCACGAATCAGGCTTGATCTTGGCTTGTTTGATTACTTGTTTATTGGCTTGTTTGTTGGCTCGTTTATGAGCTCGTTAGGGAGTTCAATACAACTAATTAAGAACATATATATTTCACTTTGCTACTAAGTATAAAAAAAAAATCAACATAGAAACAACAACATAAAAGCAACAGCAACAACATGAAAATTAATATTACAGTCATCAGCATTTAAGTGTTCCATGAAGGCAACTCTGACAAAGCGCTAGAGAGAAGGCATCACAAAATTTTCGCAAGAGAATAAGTCGTTGAAGTTAAGATTGTAGCAGAAGACTCGGTAATAAATAAAATATTTTAGCATCAAAATAGCATATAAAAAAAACTAAAACCAATAATTTAATACAAAAACCCATCTAAACTAACTTGAACTTTCAAATTTAATACAACAAATTGAAGGTACTAAAATGAATCCCAAATATATCCTAGTGAATAGACCGAACTATATCCTGAATGGTGTGAGACCCCTCAACCTCAACCTTAACTAGCTTCATTTTATGGCCCTGAATCCTGAAGTTTAAGGAGGTTAATCCCACGTCTGAGAACCTAAACAAGTATAGATCAAATCAAAAATAAAAAATCAAAAATCAAAAGCAAAAGCAAAATCCAAAATCAAATATAGATCAAATATATTTTTCTTTTAAATCAAATATAGATCAAACCCAAAATCAAAAGC
>CATIWM010196385.1:0-23744 GCA_949671775.1 Mallotus repandus
ACAGTTGAACAAGGTCACCATCAAGAACAAATATCCTCTCCCAAGGATTGATGACTTATTTGACCAGCTTCAAGGAGCTCAGTGTTTTTCTAAGATTGACTTGAGGTCAGGGTATCATCAGTTGAGAATTAGAAGTGGAGATGTACCTAATACTGCATTTCAGATGAGATATGGCCATTATGAATTTTTGGTAATGTCCTTTGGGTTGACTAATGCCCCAGCAGCCTTTATGGACTTGATGAATTGGGTATTTAGGCCATACTTGGACCGATTTGTGATTGTCTTTATTGATGATATCTTAGTCTATTCAAAAAGTAAGAAGGAGCATGCAAGGCATTTGAGGTTTGTGCTTCAGACTTTGAGGGATCATTAATTGTATTCTAAATTTTCAAAATGCGAATTTTGGTTAGGTCAAGTGGCATTGTTAGGCCACGTAGTATCCAAAGATGGAATTCAAGTGGATCCCAAGAAGATTGAAGCAGTTGCAGAATGGCCGAGACCTACAACAGTCACCGAAGTGATAAGTTTTCTAGGTTTAGCAGGCTATTACAGGAGATTTGTGAAGGATTTCTCCAAGATTGTAGTGCCTTTGACAAAGATAACTCAGAAGAATGTCAAGTTTGTTTGGACTGATAGATGTAAAGAGCACTTTCATTTGGTTAAGGACTTGTTGACTTCAGCTCCAGTATCGACTTTACCTTCAGGGAATGAAGGGTATACAGTGTACTGTGATGCTTCTCAAGTAGGATTGGGGTGTGTACTGATGTAGAATGGGAGAGTAGTTGCTTATGCTTCACATCAGTTGAAGAAGCACGAGTAGAATTACCCCACCCATGACTTAGAAATGGCAGCTGTGGTGTTTGCTTTGAAGATATGGAGGCATTATTTGTATGGTGTGACTTATGAGATATACACTGACCACAAGAGCTTAAAGTACATCTTTCAACAAAGAGACTTGAATTTGAGATAGAGGAGATGGATGGAACTTCTGAAAGATTACGATTGTTCTATTCTTTACCATCTTGGTAAAGTGAATGTGGTAGCTGACACATTGAGTAGGAAGTCACCAAGTAGTCTTGCACACATCAGCATAGAAAAGAGGCCAGTCATTAAGGAGTTGCATGAACTGATTGATCAGGAATTGCAGTGGAAGAGAACCAATAAATGTCTTTTAGCTCAATTCAAAGTACGATCAGTGTACTTGGATAGAGTTAAAGCAGCTTAGAGAAGAGATTCTCAGTTGTAAAAGATTATGTTTGAAGTGCAACAAGGTCAATCTAGAGACTTTATATTTAACAGTGAGGGTACGTTGCGTTAGGCACAAGGCTATGTGTACCAAATATGGATGAATTAAGAAAGGAGATTATGGAGGAAGCCCATTTTTCTGCTTATAGTATTCATCTAGGTTCTACCAAGATGTATCATGATCTGAAAGATACAAATTGGTGGAATGGGATGAAGAGAGCCATTATAGAATTTGTGTCCAAGTGTCTTACTTGTCAACAGGTGAAGTTGGAACATCAGAGGCCTTTAGGATTATTATAGCAGTTGCCCATCCCAGAGTGGAAGTGGGATATGATTGCTATAGATTTTGTAGGTGGTTTACCTCGTACATCAAGTGGTTATAATGCCATCTGGGTGATAGTTGACAGATTGACAAAGTCAGCTTACTTTCTGCCAATTAAGAAGACGTACTCTACTGACAGGTTAGCAAGGTTGTATGTTAACTTGATTATTTGTCTTCATGGAGTACTAGTGAGTATAGTGTCTGATAGAGGAGCCACTTTTACTTCAGTCTTTTGGCAAGAATTATATAAGGCTTTGGGTACAAGGTTGGACTTCAACATAGCTTTTCATCCTCAAACTGATGGTCAGTTTGAGAGGACCATTCAGACTTTGGAGGATATGCTTCAGATGTGTGTGATGGATTTTGGTGGTCAATGGGACGTACACTTGCCATTGATTTGAATTTGCATATAACAACAGTTATCATGCAAGTATTGAAATGGCACCATATAAGGCACTGTATGGAAGAAAGTGCATATCGCCTTTATGTTGGAAAATTGGCGAGAGACAGTTGACAAGACCGGAATTGGTGCAAGTGACTTCTGAAAAGATACCCATCATTCAGCAGAGATTAAAGACAGCCTTTAGCGGATAGAAGAGCTATGTAGACCCTAAGAGGAAGGATGTGTCATTCTCTGTTAGAGATTTGGTGTTTCTTAAAGTGTCTCCAATGAAGGGAGTGATGAGGTTTGGTAAGAAGGGTAAGTTAGCTCTAAGATATATCAGACCCTTCGAGATTCGATCGAGAGTTGGCGAAGTGGCGTACAGACTGGTGTTACTGCCAGAGTTATCAAGGATTCACCCATTGTTTCACGTCTCGATGTTGAGGAAGTATGTTCCCGATCTTTCGCACGTTCTTCAGCTTTAGACGGTGGAGCTCAGTGAAGATTTGGCGTATGAAGAGTACCTAGTGGCAATAGTGGATCGACAAGTTCGATAGCTCCGCACTAAAGAGATTCTGATGGTGAAAGTGCTGTGGAGCAACCATATGGTGGAAGATTGCACGTGGGAGACCGAGGCAGTGATGCAAGTGGCATATCCCTATCTTTTTCATTTTTTAAAATCTTTACTCCTTTTATTATTTAAAATTCAAGGACGAATTTTTCATAAGGAGGGAAGATTGTAAACACCGAATTATTATTTTTAAAATTTTAAAATATATTTTCGAGACTTGCAGTATTAATAAATATTTTATTAATATTGAGATTATTATTTAGTGAAATTAAATCTAAATTTTTGGTGATGAGAATTATTTTAATTATTATTTTATAACGGTGTGTTAATTCTATTTTACTAAATTGTTAACTAATTATTATTTTGTATATTTATTTGGTTGAGAGAGTTAATTTGATTTTTATATTAGTCTTTTATTATTATTAAATAAAAACAGCATAAAAAAATTTTCGGGAAAATTTTCTTTCCCTTTCTTTTCTTTTTCTTCTTCTTATTCTTCTTCCTTTCTCTCCTTCGCCATTTTCGACCAGCAGACCAGCCACACCCATTGCCAGTCGCCCATTCGCCATTGCACCGCCACCTCCAGCTCACCTTGTCGCCGCCCAGCCAATGCCGCCCTCTTCTTTCTTCCTCCGGTTTCATTTTTGGTTTTGGCTGGACATAGCAGAAGTCGCCGGTGACGATTACAGCATCGGATCATCGAGAATCTGACATCGTTGGGTTCCTCTCCTGCCAAGCTTCTCAAATCTACCTCCGGTTTCTTCGATCTCCTTCCGGATTGAGTAGAAACGAGGTTAATGCATGTTTGAGTTTTTGTTAATTTTTTATTTATTAAGTGAGTTTTAGGTAAATTCTTGAGTATTAAAGTTGATGTAGAGATTGAATGCTATGTAAAAATAAATTTTCTATAATTTTTGGATTTATTTTTAATTTTTAAAAATTTTGGTTCGGGTTACTATTCCGAGTCCAAAAATTTAGATAATTTTAATAAATACTATATATTATTTGGAGTAATGTTTGTGAAAAAAATTTTGTAAATTAATTATAATTTTTGGAAGTAATATGTGAAAAATATAAATTTTAGAGAAAATTGATCAATTTGATTTTAAATTGATTTTTGGTGAATTTATAGTTAATTAACATGTATAATGATAATTTTGATTATTAGAAGGTATAAATTAATTTTATTAGCTAAATTAGTATTTTTTGTGTACTATGTTGATTTTAGATCAATTTTCGGAAATAATATAAAATGTATATAAATATTATAATATTTAATTATTTGATGATTTAATGATATTTAGAGTAAAATATGTTTTTATAAATTTTCCGGAATTTTATAAATAATAAATTTAAGTATAAGCTAGAATTTTACTATTTATTTGAAATTAAATATATTTTATGTTTTATTGTGGAAATAAATTAAATTATGGTATTTAAATGATATTTTATGATTTTTGATAATTTATTAAAAATTATATTATTTTATTGATTGTTGTGAATTTGGAACTCGGTCGAAATTGTGTGTAGTTTGGGAGTCTGACCCGAGTGTGGTTCTGTGTAGTGAATTCGAAGTGTGTTTTCGTGCAGGATCGACTATACTTTTAGTAGAGGATTGTCCATTTTACAAGGAATATTCTGCCTGTGAGTTAATTTTATAAGATATGTGTTGTGTGTGTTTAAGTGTAATTTTCTAGAAATTAAAATAAAGCATGTTTAAAAAGAAAAATTATTCGGTATGATTTATTTATTGAATTAATTGTTTATTCATTCATTATTTAATGATTTATTTACTTTATTTAATTATTTATAATTTCAAATTGATTTGGAGATAATGGTAGAACGTGCTAACTAGTGGTTATCATTAGGACAACATGCACACGGGTAATATCTTAATATGTAGTTAATATGTGAATGGTTAGAGCTCGGTTGATGCATTGCTCTCAAGCCGGTAAAAGAAAAGAAATATGGATGTAACTCGGTTGATGCATTGCTCTCGGGATATCCAATATGGAATAAGTGAAATGATTGTAGCAGTAACTTGGTTGATGCATTGCTCTCAGGACGGCAGTCACTTGGATTAAGAGAACCAAAAGGCTATTAGAAAAATGGTTTAGGGTTCTATCAGTTTTCCACCTAAATAAATATTTTAAATATTTTATACGAGAATTTCATATTAAATTGATTTAAGAAGTTTTAAAGAGATTTCATATAAATATTATCGAGAAAAGTAAATGATTTTAATAATCATAATTATTTTATTACACATATTGTTTTAAAAAGGGTTTTAACAGATGGTTTTAAAACCAACATGCATTTTATAAAATTGATTCACTCAGTGAGGTCTGATTCCCCTCAACTTATTTTTTTCAGGACCTCACAATCAGTCTCCTAGTATCCCCAGTTTGTGCCGAGTTCATTCTTCACCGGCTGCATTATATATGTCAATTTAATTTGTATACTGTATAATTAAATTCTAAATACCACAGTAGTTAAATTCAAAATATCTATTATTAGTATTCTGATTGTATATGACTTTTAAATATTGTGCATATATTATTTTATTGTTAAGTGTGTTGTTTTTATTCGGCTAAAAATTTAAGGCTTGCTATGGGATTTGGTTACTTTATGTATCCCCATTCCCTAGTGCCGGTCACGAACCTTCGATTTGGGTCGTGACATTAATAATTTTTCGAAAATTTTGGGAAATTATTATGAATTTTATTTGTTATATATAAGCATATTTTAAATAAATATTATTTATTATAGAGAGTTTTGAAGCGAAAGCCGTAACATTTGGGCGGCCGAGGACACGTCAACTAGCACACTCCAACTGTGAGTTAATTTTATAAAATGTTTGTTGAGATTATATAAATGAGAATTTTCTTGAGATAAATTTAATTATGAATATGAATATTATTACGTGCATGATTTATTGATTATATTGTTGCCAAGGATTTAAGAAGATGCTTTACCTTGATTTCATCTCATTTTATTTTATTTCATTTTATTTTTAACTATATATCATAAGTATGTTTTGGAGAAAATGGTTGAACATGCCACATGGTGGGTGTCACCATGGTTGTATGCACATTAGTGTTGATTTTTGAAATGGCTATTGATTGATTGTGAGCCTTAGTTGAGTGAGACTCTCTGGGCAGTTTTATGGTTGAGTAAGACTCTCTGGGCAGGTATATATTTACTGGTTGGACCTTGGTCGAGCTTGCTCTCTAGGCGCTAGTAAATAATTGGTGTAAGAGACCCAATATAGCTGGACCCTGGTTGGGTTTACTTTCTAGGACTGACAGTCATTTGGATTTAAGAGAGCCGAAAGGCTAGTAGAATTGAGGTTTAAGGTTCTACCATGATTTTCACTAAAGATTTTAATACGTATGTATTTCATATGAGAATTTTGTATTAAAGAGATTTATAAAATTTTGGAAAGGTATTCATATATATATATAATTTTTAATAAATTAAAGGATTTTAAATATTATTTTATTTAAAGGTTTTAAAAACCAACATGTATTTTATAATTTTAATTCACTCACTGAGGTCTGATTCCCTCAATTTTATTTTTCTAGGATCTCACAGTCAGACTGATATTCCTCTTCATCTGCGTCGGACTTGTTCCTCCCGAGCTATTTTATGTAGGCCTTGTTGATGTTGATTATTTTATAGTTGTACTCTAGACACCGTAGTAGTAGTTTGGTATTCAATAATATGTATTTGTGATTTAATTAGTTTATTATGGATATATGTATTATTTATTATAAGGTTATGATGAACATGAATTTGGTGTTGATTTTTGTGTTGTGGTGAAGTTATGGTGGTTAAAGAATATTTTTGGGAGTGTTATTTGCATTTGACGGGTTTTGATTTATTCCTAGTATAGAGGAAACTCTGGCAGATTTTCATTAAAATTTAAAGTGGTTAATTTTATTGTGATAAATCTTTTAGGCTTACTTATGGGTTTTAGAAGCTTCATGCTTTCTCATTCCCTAATGCCAGTCACATGCCTCCAGGGTTCGAGTTGTGACAAAACTGATTTAGACTTTTCTTCTCTTTCTTGTATTGGATTTTCATTTTCCTTAAAAATGTGAATAACCTTAAAGGAAAGGTTATAAGGATCCTCGGCCTTGTTGCGTATCACAACTTGAAAAGTTCTTTAAAGACCTTAAATTTTGGTCATCAATAGAGGGACTGTGTATGCATCCTTATAACTATTGGTCAAAGTGCTAGCAAGGAAAACAATTAATTCAGCAGCAAGGCGCCCGAATATAAGAAAAGTAGCTGAATCGGTATTATCCTCAACAATTGTGTTCAACTTATACTTAAAAATTATATATAGCCGATGATATGTGGATGTCATCAACAAATAATATAAAATCTAAAATTAAAAAAAAATTCAAAAAATAAAAAGCAATAGAAAAATTTCACAACAATTGCAATTGCAATACCAATGAATGGGAGGATCTCGAAAGACACCATAATTGTTTTACCATGATTGATTTTTGTATACCTTAACACTGCTCCTACATTGAGGGCATGCTTTATACCACCAACTTGCTATTGTTTCAACATCTTTGATAGATGCTTTGGATGTAAACTTGACATCTTGTGTTTCTTGGTAAGAAAAAAAAAATGATTCAAGCAGTTATTCATTTTTTTTTAATTTAAAAACACAAACTTGAATAATATGAACATCGAGCGATAATAATTCAATGATCGTTTTTCTATTAACATCTTTTTTCATGTTGATATTTCATGATTCTTGACTTGATGGTGCAGTCCAAGTGATTTTTTTATTGGGTTGTTGTAGCCTAAAGAAACAAATGAATTTAAAAATCTTTGTAAAATAATTCAGTTTCAGAAACGAACAAAATAATTTTACCTTTCTTTAAAAGAGATGAATGCTAGTATATCAAGATTAATAAAAAAATTTATTGTTGAAGTGCTGTTGGCGGTTACTTCATCTGGTGTTGATATTAAAAAAAATTCAATAAGGAAATATGTTGAAAAGAATATTGAAGCAAAGTGGAAAATAATTATGCGAGACCATCTATATAATATGAAGAAATTACCATTGAATCTTTTTATGGACAATGGCAAAAAAGCCATAATCAATGGACCAACGATGCCTTCCTCTAGCAATTTGTCATTTAGAAATGCATCGATAGCCTTATCCCATTAAGTAATGTTCATCGTATCATTGTTGGCAAAAAAAATGTAAAAATAATTAGCCAACTTATAAAACAAATATCATGGAGAGCAGTATGTTTGAGGTTTAAAGGAATTTATCATACCTAGAAAAAATACATGTATGCATTATTGCTTAAAAAAATACGAACTTATCAAAAAAGTTTATCACCAATTCCAACTCTAGCATCCTCAAACCTTAGAAACTCAAATCTGTCAAATGGTATGGGGGAATTTTCATCATCAAACACCTTAATGAAACTATTCCTTAATAATCAAATCTTAAATGGATGGCTGCTGATTTTGTAGCTTGGCTGAATAAGCATAACAATAAAACCAGATATGTGATGAATTGCTCCTTCAACCAACATTTCTCTAAAATGATCAATTAATTATTTTGGAATTATTCTTTGCATTGATTCTGCATTTTTGTCAAAGAAATTAGTTCATTAAGATAATACGAATTGACATCATATTTAATAAGAATAAACATTTTAACCTTCTCATTGAGCATTAAGAATTTCAAGTTGTAAATATCATTAGGATTGCTGACATTGGCAAATTCTCATATGCGAACAACTCAAACTTTGATTCAAATATTTCTACTTGTATTGTTAATATAAAAAAAAAGCATACGACATTGTTTTTTTTGTAATTAATAACCATGTATAATTAAAATATAATGAAAATTTTCAAAAAATGTAATGAGGTGAGAACATGAGAATAATAGTCAATAAAATATGCCCAATCATTATTCATAAAATTTCATATTATTTTATCAAATATTTCTCTATAAATAATATTCTTTATATATTTCTCGTGCCGACCATATGCAATCCCTTTCTTTTTTTGGGTTAATATTCTTTTACATGCATAAGAAGTGACTCTTGACAATGTAACATGTAACTAACCATGCAAAAACAACATCATCTTCTAAGCATAATCCAACCTATTTTGGTGTTTGCCCCTGGCTTTTATTTCTTGTCATACAATAACAAATTCTTATTGGAAATTGTCTTTTTTTTTTTTAAATAAATGGCCATTTATTGTCATGATATGTAAGAATAATTCTAGGAATAAAAACTTTTTCTCCACAATATGAGCCGATGATGACAATAGTTTCTATAACTTTTGTGCCCAATTCAATTATAACTAACCATGTCCCATTACATAATCCTGTGCTCAGGTTAATATTTTGGAGTAACATAACTGGTATATTTTTTTAAAGTCATAATTCATGATGTGAAAATCCTTTAAAATTTAAAGAATTCAAGAATTCAACTGGGTAAAGAATGTTAAGTTCCTCAAATTCGCCAGACATTTTACAAATTGTATCAACACTATAGTAAATTTTTTCTTCTTCAATAATCAATTCTTACATTTCTCTATTCATAACATCAACGGTTTTGTTAGTTGGAGTTGTAATAATTGTTTCTTTTATGTAAGAATAATCATTATATTTAATTGCAAAATTAGGATAGGTCTCATTTTATTATTGCATGAATAGGATATTCAGATTGTTCTATAAGCAAATTATCTGGAATCCTAATGAAACTATCTTCTTCACCATAACCTGCTAAACTTATGGATGGAATTATTCCATTACCAACCAAATAAAAGCTAATCAGAAAAATTGGTTAATTCGCAACTTACAACATTCACTACATTTGTCATCAATAATTGCATATTTATTGTTAACTTATAAATTTTAAAAAATTTCCATAAATTAAAGCATGTCAACGATGCATTTACAATTTCTTCTTTGCTACCGTTTACAACAACATGCAAAATTTATTTGAAATCCTGACCTAATAAAATGGTTTTTCCACCAAATGGCATAATCTGCATATCTACATATATATTAAATAAAATATCTCTAACTGCTCTTTTAACTATTGTAAAACAATATCTATGACACATAGGTGCTTCATTCCATATAACCAAACATGCCTCTTCTATCAATTTAGCAAGTTGTGTTCCTTTTTTTAATTTCGTAGGATGAATGTTCATTAACTTGTAAAGGTATTTTGAATCTAGAATGAACCGTTCTTCCACCTGATAGTAACAGTGATTCAATGCATGATGATGTAACTACTAAAACAACTCTACCTCTAGATCTTAAATATAATATAATAGTTTCATAAAAATAAGTTTTGCATGTTCCTCCATGTCCTTAGACAAAGAATAATCCTCCATTTTTACAATTAACAACATGGATCACGCAATCATATATGGTTCATTATTCATCATTTAAGGATTGCATTAATAATGCATGCTTTTTTTAATGCTTCAATATCATAATTTAATTCTTCCAGCAATAATATGTTATTTATATCACTTTCAGAGCAATTTGTTGGTTGTGGTAAATTAAAATTAGACAATGATAAGCAATTTTTATTAAATATTTTTTCTAATTCAATTAAAACTTCATTTGTGAGATAGTGCTCAGAAACAAATTCTTTAAGAATTTGTAAACTATTTAGCAATTCATGTATAATATACAAAAAAAATTGAATAAGCTTTCTAGGATACCCTACTTCGCAAAAAAGAATAACCACAATAAATAAAATAACATAATTGAGAGGAAGTAGCATGTAAAATTGCTTCTTCAAATGCATTGATCCACTCACAATCATTACCTAATAAGCCATAAGTATTACATGTTGATTTAAATGTTGGATACAAAACTTTAGAAATTGTTATAATAGGTTTATATATTTTTGGACTGTTAATAATATTTAAAAGCATTCTTAAATAATACAGTTCACCATAACTCGAATGTGTATATGCTATTCTATATATGCTATTTTGCCAATACAACGACCCTATTTTTGTCTTGTCCATGTTTTTTCTCATGGTTGTCAAACCCATTTCATGGAAATTCAATATAAGTCAAAGATCTAGCATCTTTGTATATTCTATTTGCAGTCATCCATTCGGTAAACATAGTACACGCATAAATTAAATCATTCCTAATGTAGTGCAAATCATCTGATGGAAAAAATAAAATTTGATTCATATTTTCTAAATGGACAATTAATTTTTCAACGACAGACTCTCTAAGGTGTATGAGAAATTCAAATAAACACCAAACAACTTCACATATAGAAATATATTGACAATACAAATATTCATTAATTTCGTCAATGATGCTATTTTGCTCAGCATTTGAGTTTATCATATTCCTCCCATAATTGTGAATAACCGCTCAATTTCTATTAATTCTTTTACTTATGTATTTAAATAAATACTTAGCCATCATTGTTCAACAACAATACTTAACACATATATGAGCTTCATACTTATAAATGAGTTCTCTATTATGAGGAACAACAAAATGGTTGTCAATTTTTTCATTATTTTTCATAACAAATTCACCATCGTTCCAACGTCTATGTATGGAAAATCCATTATAATCAATATATGTTTCTACTTGATATTTTTTTTAGCTAGAATTTTATGTATTTATTAGCCTTCACGCAAGGAGTGGATGGATTTATAGGACCATATGGACCATTAATTATCAACTTAGAAATTAAATTATGCCCTTCGGGTTCATTTTCAAGTGATGGCAATTCAGTGGATATATAGAATTAATATCTATAGGAGTAATTGGTTTGCTTCCTTCATCTAACCAAACTAAGCAGTGAACATATGAGAGGCTTCTTTTTTAAAACTCAATTGTGCATATAAGCATAATTGTTTTGCCAAAATGATTTTTTTCTTTGTATCATCAATTAAATGGGTTAATTTGACTTTAAAACACAACTAATGATATTCGATCTATCTTCTAGCCATTGACCATAAATATAATCAAGCATACGTTGTAATTCTAACCACAACAGGTTATAGGTAAATGTTATAAATAGATCAGGATGACCATAAAATTTGCAAATAGCCATGGTATTGTGATAATGCTCCATCATATATCATGGACCACATGTGTAGCAAAAAGTAATATAATGATAGATTTTCCAATATCATTGGAATTTTGGATGCCTCTATGAACATCATCTTTTATTGAAAAATATATTTCAGATCTAACTTCTTTTTTATTATATCTTATAAATCTAGTCGCTCTTCCTCAACGCACGAAAATGCATCAATAATATATTGCTAAAACAACATCCTCCTTTTAAAAGAGTAGTTCCTTCTAGTAATCTTTGTTGAATTCTATATGCATAATACTCTCTCATTGTAATAAATTTCCTTGAAAAACAGTTTGAATTGCATAGAGAAACATATTCAATAATAACACTATACCCATATTCTCCATATGGAAATAAAATAGGATACTACATTGCCATGAGGCTAGGATACAAAGAACTTATTCATTTTAAGTTTCTAGTTCTATATTCAATAACTATATCTCAATTTTTATCGTATACCCCAAAATCACCAGCAATCAAACCTCCTATCTTGGAAGATTGAGAACTTGCATACTGTAAACTATCCTGAACTCTTTTTCCTAATAATTTTAGTCTAACACACAATAAATTATCCTCTTCAAATCTATCTTTAATGATTTTGAATGATTTTGCAAGAATGTTAAGGTCATCTAACATTTTAAGCAAACCTTCAATAATTGTTATGTTAATATTATCCAAAGAGCCATTTTCAAAATTTGAGATTCTATTATTAACTTCATTTTTTATACCATAAATACATAATTATGATAATTTAGGTTTCTTACCATGGATAAGAAGCAAAGACCCAATCATATGATGGTTTTGACCGTATATCCTAAAAACACAAGGTCCTTTTTTTTAATTAATTTCGTAGTCTATCTTGCCTTCTATGGAAGAAAAGGAAAACATAGAATTATACAATCATATTCTCTTTAAATTTTCTTGAGGGAGGGTTCTTGCCATTCGATAGCAAAACATCAAGGAATGGGAGTGTCGATTGCAAAAAAGGAAGTTTTATTCTGCCTTTTTTTTTTGACACAAAGCGAATAAAATTTTGTCTGGCTACCTGGTGAATTCTGACACAATTTGCATCCTAGTATAAGGCCCCATAATACATGCATTCATTTTTTTGGAAATCCTATGTCTGATTTTTTAAACAATGCCCTAAAGAATGAAAAATAATATAATTAAATTCAAAAATAATTAGTGAGCACCTGAAAATTAATCACTAAAAAAATCCAAGGTACATACTTTTTGCAACCGCTGGGATTCCAACAATGGAACTAAATGATTGATTTTCATGCGTTTCTTATTGAAAATAAAGTGCAAGAAAATGCTTTCTTTTAGTAGGGTAATTGACACTGAGGGTGGTCTTCCCGAAAATCTAACACATTGTTTTATTTTTTAAAAAATGATAATAATGATTATAAAAGCAAGCATGTGGCTATTTAAACCAACAAAACAAAATTCATAATCTATATACTTGTAATTGGGATTTTAAACAAATATAATAGGACACGTGAGGACAAACAATTTCCATGTGAGCATTCTTGTTAAGTTCCATCGAAATTAACAAAAATACATTCCAAGGAACATTTGATTTAAAGTTAAATAAAAATAGTATACTCAACATGGAGACAATAATTTTTCTTTAAAAAAGCCTTCACTTATAGGTAATTAAATATATAATATTATACCTTTAGTTTCTCCCTTGACTGTAACATCAATGTCAAAAAGACACTCATCATTTAATAAGAATTGTTTAAGGTCTTTCATATACAAGACTAACAATCATAGTTATTAAAGGTGCGCTTGAGGCGCAGCCCTAGGAGCCTTATAGCCTCCAAGGTGAGCCACTTCACTTAGGCGCGTGCCTCAAGGCCTAGGTTACTGCCTTAGGTCCTAGGAATGCACCTTGGACGAGGCAAAAGGCTAAAAAAAAGGCACGCCTCAATGAAATTGCCCTAAATATCTTATTTTTGAGTTGGGCCAATAAAAAAAGTTGGGTTGGGCCTAACTTAAAAAAGCCTTATTAGTTAAAATCTAGAGTTTTTACAAGAAAAGAAAAGAAGAATTTGGACATTTAAGCAGCTCTCTTTCATGATTCATTGGTAAAAAAAAGAAGAAATAACAATTCTAACAATAGAAAAAAAATAAAAGAATTGAAGAAGAATTTTAGCTTCAAAGCTCTCGGGTTCATCTCCCTCTAAGGTACACATCTCTTTCTCTTTTCTTTTTATCTCTTTCTTCATCACTTTCAAACTTTCTTTTCCATTCTCATCTAGTCATCTCCATGCAAAAATGTTTTTTAATATAACTTAAATTAATTTCCTAATCTAGTTATACTACTCATTTTCTTTTCTTTTTATCTTTTTCTCTCTCACTTTCACACTTTCTTTTCCATTCTCATGATCTCATCTCCTTGTAGAATTTTTTTGTCTTTTTTCCAATGTAAATTAAATTAATTTCCTAAATCCTAATCTAGTAATCTATTTTAATATATTCTTTAGAATGTAAATTAAAATTATTCATGGAAAATTGGACATTTAACTTTTATTAATAAATAAAATGAAAGCCATGTTGATATTGGTATAATGGTAAGTTACATATATGTGTGACAAAAGAAGAAGAAAGAGAACTAAAAATAATGAAAAACAAGAGAAACATGTGTCAATATTTTAGACTTTTAGAGCAGGTCGCACTTATGATTACGCATGTGTAAATGTTTGATAAACTGAATTATATATTTTAATTATTTATAAATAATTGAATTTTTAATTCTAATTCTATTTTTAATGCATAAATATTTATAATATACCATAAAGTTTTAATACATTTATTTTCCATTCTTATATTTCAGTTTTTTGCTTGGTTATAGAGGCAAATGCTAGTTGTACTTCTAATGCTCCTAGCAATTCTAGAAAAGATTTAGGATGGAAGTATGTACAGCTTCTCAATCCACCAGATGCAAATGATTTAGTTTGTAATTTTAGTGATAAAATTGCAAAAGGAGGGATATATCGAGCCAAGCAACACATTGTTGGAGGATTTCAAAATGCTTAAGCTTGTCCAAGGTGTCCACCACATGTACGTGAAGAAATTGGAGATTATACGATAAAAAAGGCCTCAATTAATGCTATTCCAGATTATAAAGATATAGATTTTTTTAGTGATGATAAAGAATTGGATGATATAGGGGCAAGTAAGAATTCAAAACATGGAAGTACCCAATCTCAATCACAATCTGTGAGCATGCGAAAAAGGCTACGGCAAAAAGGTCCAATAGATATATACTTTGCTCATGATGTAGAAAAAGATATTCAAAGTAGAAGAAAGAATAAGACGTTAGAACAATCCACAATCAATAAGGCATACAAGAAGGAATTAAGAGAAAAAGCTTGCAGAGATATAGCTCGATGGATGTATGTTGCTGTAATACCTTTCAATGCAGTTAATTATCCAAGTTTTAATGTGACGATCAAGTCTATAGGAAAATATAGTATTGGTTTGAAACCACCTAGTTTCCATGAGGTTAAAGTTCCTTTATTGAAGAAAGAAATTGGTGATGTGATCAAGTTGATGAAGACTTATGAACATGAATGGGCTAAATATGGCTGTTCTCTTATGATGGATGGGTAGACGGATAAAAAGTATAGAACTCTCATTAATTTTTAGTTAATTCACCTAAAGGAACATTTTTTACCCAGTCTGTTGATGCTTCTAGTTATGCAAAGACCGGAGAGAAGATGTTTGAATTGCTTGATAGCTTTGTAGAGCGAATTAGGGAAGTAAATGTGATTCAAGTTGTTACTAACAATGCAACTAGTAATGTACTTGCTGGTATAGAAATATCTTTCTACTTCTTAAATTTTAATCTTTTGGTTCATTTTTGTTTGGTACTTAAAAACATATTCCACATCTTAAATATGTTCTTTCTTCAATTTGTTTTTAGGAAAACTATGGAAGCAAGAATACAACATTTATTTTGGACTCTTTGCACTGCTAATCATATTGACCTGATGCTTGAAGATATTGGACAATTACCTAATTGTGATAGAACATTAAAGCGGGCGATGAGTTTGAATGCTTATATTTATGTTCGCCCAACAGTTGTGAATATGTTGAGGCATTTCAAAAGGCATAAAGAGCTTGTTCGGGCTAGTGTCATAAGATTTCGGGCTGGTGTCACAAGATTTGCCACTGCTTTTCTTACTCTTCAATGTATATATAGACAAAAGAATAATTTAAGGAATATGTTTATATCAGAGAAGTGGACAACCAGTAAATGGGCAAAAGAAGCTGCTGGCAAGAAATCAACTACTACTATCTTGATGCCTTCATTTTGGATCAATATTGTGTATATGTTGAAGATTTTTGGTCCTTTAGTTTTTGTCCTAAGATTGGTTAATGGTGAGAAAAAGCCTACAATAGGGTATGTTTATAAGGCTATGGATAGAGCTAAAAACGCTATCATGAAAGCTTTTAATGAGAAAAAAGAAAAGTACAATGGAGTCCTAAAAATCATTAATGATAGGTGGGAGTCCTAACTCCATCAACCTTTGCATGCAACAGGATATTATTTCAATCCTGAGTTCTTTTATTCACATAATTATCTTTCTCAAGAAGAGGAAGTTACAAGTGGCTTATATAAAGCTTTGCAAAGGTTGATTCTAAGCATTGATGAGCAAGACAAAATCATGAACCAAATTTCTTTATATTAAAATGCAGAAGGACTATTTGGGTTAATTAGCCATCGGGTATAGAAAGACAAAAGCTCCAGGTAAATTATTCTTTTGTTCATAAAATTCATTTTTAAATTGAGTTAGGAATGAGATAGGTCGTAGGTAATTAATTTAATATACCATGTCACATGCTTATTAATTATTTTATGTTCAAACATTAATAACTGAATGGTGGAAATCTTATGGCTCTTCAACTCTAAATCTGGAAAGCTTTGCAATTAAAGTCGTTAGCCATGCTTGTAGTGCATCTGGATATGAGCGTAATTGGAGCATATTTGAGCATGCAAATGATTAAATTTATTAACTTAGTTATTCAATGTAAGTAAGTATTACATAGGTTGTTCACTTTGTACATTCAATTATACTTATTAGATTATCATATATATTACAGATACATAGTAAAAAAAGAAACAGGCTTGCTTAACAACGCTTGAATGATTTGGTGTTTGTGAAATATAATCGAATGTTGAAGTGTCAATATGACGCATGTGATCACATTGATCCTATTCATTTAGGAGATATAGATGATAATAATGAATGGTTGATGGGAGCAATGGACAGAGAAAGTGATAATGAAGATGAATTAATGTTTGATGATGATAATTTAACATGGGGTGCGGTTGCTAGAGCAAGTGGAGTTGAAAATGAAGCCTATCGTACTAGATATATTATGGGAAAGAATGTTGGGCCCACATCTACACCAAGTGCGAGGTCTAAGCAAGTAGAAAAGGTAAAAAGATCTTCTTAAAAGAGGACTAATACACCTTTAGTACTTTGAGATGAAGAAAGTGATTTTGAAGAAGATGGTGGAGAGGAAGTTGAAAGTGACCATGTGGAGATTGAGGAATTTAATAAAGAAGAGGATGAGGATGATTATGTTGAGCTTGATGATGATGATGAATAGTCATTCAAAGTAACAAGCTTTAGGAATTATAACTTATTTAATAGGATAATAAGTCTATGCTTATGGTTTTATATTTCTTGAACTTGGTTTTTTTTTCTTTTTAGTGTTGATTATGGATTTAAAAACATGCTAAGTATATGTTCATCATTTGTGGATGTATTTTGTTTTAGATTTATAAAATATTAATGTCTAGAGTATAATTTTATACATATTTTATCTTATGAGTCTTATTAGCCTTATTATATGCATTTTTTTGCACCTCACTTCAAAAAGTGCGATCCTGCGCCTTGCGCCTAAGCTCCAGGATCCCTTTGCACCTTGATGCGCATTTCGCCTTTAATAAATATGCTAACAATTAACAATAAGGGAAAAAAAGTAAAGGAACAAACAATCATTAATTCAAAATAATGCAAAGGCAAAACATGCTATTATCGAGAAATAAAAAGAAAGAAAATGTAAATAAGGGAATATCTTCGAAAGCATGCAAAACAAAGAGAGGATAATCTTGATAAATCGGCTTGGATTTAGAATTAAACCTGAAGACGACTAGAGATTAAAAATAAAAGCATAATAAATATTTTTATTTTGAAGTAAAAAAAGAAAAAAAAGATGAATCAATAAATAAAAAAAGAAAAAAAAAAGATGAATCAATAAACAAAATGAGGAAACACAACATAAAATACATTATTATTTTTTTCCATTTACATAAGGAAGGCAACATTAAAATGATATAAATCGGTGCTTTTGACTAAATAAAATCAGTTAATAAATAGCAATTTAAATTTATTAGAATGAATCAACAAACAGATGAATTAACACTCAACAATTTATAATAATTTAAGATCAAGTTATTTTAACTTGACACAATGAAACAATATCTGAAAAAAATAGCAATTCAACTTAATAGGTTAAAAGATCATATAAAAACATGGATTATCTTGCACAAGGGAAGAGAGTTTTATTGTCCAAAAAAAATGCAGTCAATTATAATATGATAACATGGATCAAATAAGACTTTATTTTCACACACACCATGCATTTTATTTTTTCGTTCAAATTCGGGAGTAAGAAAATTGTCATCTACAAAAAAATGAAGCAAATCAGCAACGATTTTAAATCTACTAAAAAAATAAGGAGCGGCTGATTTGGTAGAGAAATAAATAAAATTAGTCCTTTTATTTTTTTAATAAATTGGAGAAGTTTTTTTGTTCTTTTAAGGGAAATTCTATAACGCTAAACATTAATTCAAAACACAATACTTTTTTATACAACCATGACCCATTAGCACATTAATTAAAAGATAATGGGGGAATAGCAAATTAAATCTTGCAAGCTGAAATTCTAAAAAAAATACAATAAGTGTCAACTAATATTTATATAGTTTTACCAACATATTTTTTCTATATTAGATCCTAAATAGTGGGAAAAAAACAGAAGAAAATTCAAGATGTGGCTGTAATATTCACCTTTTTTAGCAAATTGGAAATGTGGCAAGTTTTTTTCCTCCTAAGAATGGGTTTCATTTCAAGTTTTTTTTGGCAGTTTGAAAAATGACAAGTTTTTTTCCCATTTAACATTATAACTATTTAGAGAGCATATAAGATAAAACAAATTCTTTTCAAGCTACAATATAATATTAGCCATTGACTTTTTTTTAAAGTCTGGCTCAGCAGGGGTTATGCATACAAACAATCAAAAGGAAAATCCAGCAACATGAGATTTTGAACAACAAATAAAGCACAAAATAACAAAAGGAAGTTAGATTGATTCAAAATAAAAAAAGTCACAATAGGTGATTTATGCTTGCAACTACAACCTTAATCATCTTCATTGCTCTACAAAGCTTATAAAACTTTCTTAATAAAGTACGTATTGGCCAAAAACTTAATTATAAGTAGTGCACAAAGACTACAACTCATCAATGTTTGACTCAAAGTTCATTTTCATTAATGTTAAGTATTTATGATTATATTTTATTATATCAAGGTCAAAAATAGCTCTGAGGTGGTGAATAGCAGTAAGGCAAGAGGAATTCCTAGCATCGTTCATGGTTTGGAACCTTATGCCAATCATGTAGGAGATAAACCTAGTCCTATAACTATCCTCATATGGATAATACACTGTACAAGTGTTCAGTGGTCCCCTACTATTTTGTTCATCAAATGTGGCCTAAAGGAGGCCCAACTGCTCGAGAATGGACTGCAAGATAGGTGTGAACTGCATCTGGACAACAGGCAAGTCTGAGTGGAAAAAAATAGTTAATGAAATAATATATTGATTAATAACACTAACAACATGATCATGAATAAATAATAGTGATAAGAGAAGTTGGCCGGAATAACAAAACCACAAAGGAATAAAAGAAAACTTTGGTTTGTAGGGCTAGAAATGTAAGCCCATCTTTCTAAAAAAAGGAAAAATGGGCTATTTTCTTTTGGGAATTTTCTATTTAAAATTTTGCAATATTTTATTTGTAGCAATGAAGCTTTATAATGGTAGGTAACATAAAAAAAAAGAAATTAAATGACTCAAACATATCAAAAGCTACATGAACCCTTTTTTTTCTCTAAAAAAATGTGGGAGAAAAGATGATCAAAAGGAAAAAACACAGTGTAAATGTTGAGTGCTACAAATAGGGTTGTGCATCGGGCAGGTCGGGTCAGTTTGAAAGGTTAAGAGCGGAATCTGATTGAGTTCGAAAAGGGAAAAATGGTCATCGAATTGAGGCAAGTCGAAAACGAAAATGGTCGGTTCGGATACCCAAGGACATTGGGTTTAGTCGGTTCAAAAAAATGGTTTGGGCTTCATTGGATTGGGCATCAAAATTAAAATATCCAAATAAAAATTACACTAGTTTTTAATAAATTGGGTCAAGCCCATTTCAACATAAGGGTTGAACCCTTTACATGCAGCCTAAATTTATATACTATTTCTTTAGGCTATACAAAAAATTTATAAAAAATATCCTAAGTCATTTCTATTAAGTATTCATAGCTCCTATTTCTTGAGGCTATGAAAAATATACAAAAAATAATATGCTTTCTGCCATTTACAAAAAAATAATTCCTTTAACAACAAAAAATAATGGGAATTTGCCTAAGTATCAGACTGACTAAGGAGCGTACTCAAACCAAACAAACTTACTAAGGAGCCTGCTCAAACCAAAAAATGAAGGCAGACTGGAAGTATGTATTCACAAATACAAAAGAAGTGAAACTTGCAAAATAAGAGATGGCAAAGAAAGATCAATTGAAGCAAATAAGCAAAGATACACAAATTAAATAAATAAAATAAATGAGGCTCAGAATTAAATTTTCATGTCATTGGATGAATGTAAGCTAAATTTCTGGGAACAAACTATAAACTATTTGCTACCTAAGAAACACACAGCAATGCATGCAACCAATTGTCAGAAATTGGTGGAAGCTTCATCATTGCCTCATTTGAGGTCTTTAACTAACACAGGTACAAAATTTTTATGTTACAAACCTTAACTCTAAAACTAGTTGGCCAAATTTGAAAATCCACCTAAGGGTTTATATACAATAGTATCAAAAACCCTGGCAACTATTTGACCAAGTTAAAGTTCACATTATAGAGGTAGTGACAGAAATAAGGCACACAGGTGTCATAGACTCAAGTCGTAACAGAATACAAATAATCAATGTAAGGTTCAAAAATTGTACAACATCTAAAGTCACAGAATGATCACTAAATGCAACAGACAGATAACCCCCAAGCAACAGGCAAACAGTGAGCAAAAACTATGAACATAAATGAAAGTGAGGTTTAGAAAGTGTGTTACTAAGTAGTCAACAAAAGCAAGATAGGATAGACAGAAGTTAGTGAGCATCAAGATCCAAATGTTGGTGTGACTACAGAATGCATGCCAATTGGAGGGAGGTCTGCCAAGAAATAAAAGAAGAGAATAAAAAAAAGGTAGAATCAAAGTTTAAAAAATTAAAAGAAAGAAAGCAGTAAAATGTTTGAATGATTGACCTTTTTTAAACTCTTCTAATTCATTAATGTTTTCTCCAACAGATAGAGAAATATTTGGATTTTTAATCCAATCTTAAACACAGATCAATGCTTTAACAAGTTTTGGAGTTAAACTACTCCTGAAGGCATTAAGCACTTGTCCATTGGTGCTAAAAGAAAATTCTAAAGCAACCGTTGAAATTGGGATGGCCAAAATATCACGAGCCATTTTAAAAAGATTAGGGAATCTTTCTACATTTAACTTCCACCATTTGAGAATATCAAACTTTCTCTCTTCTTCCATTTCCACGCATGACTTGGATAACTAAGTATCAAGCTCACTTTTCTTTCTTCCACCCAATCGACTCTCCAACTTCTACTGCTTGAACCTTGATTTTAACACTAAAATGGATTTCACACTTGATTGCACATCAGGAACAAAAGTAGATTGGCTTTCACCAATCATAAAAAAAAAGCATTGTTTAGAGCAATAGATTCATTTACAGGCTTATCATCATTGACAAAATCATTAAATAGTTTATATAAGTCAGCTTTAACATTGATAAACAAGTTCCCACTAATCAGATCACCATAAATAGTTGTCAAAGAAAATTCAAGATATTCTAATTTCAATTGTGGATCCAGAACATTAAAATAAAAATAAGCCAGTTCATTTTATCTAGATCTCCCAAGTACTTATCAAACTTTGATTTTATATTAAGTCCTATGGACCTAATAGACAGATCATTAACTTGCTTCCAATCATTCAGTAAACAGAATATATCAGCAATCTCTAAAAAAATGAATTTGAAGTGACATATTGAGAGCCAGAGACTCTCAATGTCATATTATAGAAACTCTTTAAAAACTTAACCAGATTGTGTGCACACTGCTAATCAAATAAGTCAGGAACATTATCACCAAGATCTAATCTGAGTGAAGATTCATTTTCCTCATACTTTTCAAATGTTTTTTCATATATGCAAGTAGATGAGAGCATCAAGTAAGTGGAATTCCATCGGGTTGGCACATCAAACACGGACCACAATTAGATTCAATACCAATCAAATAAAAAAATTCTTTGAATTTTCTTAATCTAGATGGTGAATTTCTTATGTACCTCACCACCTCCCTCACCCATTTTATAGAGGTGCTCAATTCCACGAGGCACTTATTCACAACAAAATTTAGAATATAAGCCACACACCTCATATGCAAATACTTAACTTTAATGCTACTCGATCTTTAACTCAATAAGTTTTTTTAACAAAATGACATCGCAGTATTATTGGAAGCAGCATTATCAAGAGTGACAGTAAAGACGTTTTTCAAACCTTACTTAAGCAATGAGTTTTCTAGTGCCTCAGCAATATACTCACCCCTATATGAAGAAATAGGCACAAATGCAAATACTTTCTTATAGAGCTTCACTCATTGTCTATAAAATGTTTAGTAATGCACATATAGTGGATTCTATGGATAAAAGTCCAAGAATCTGTGGTTAGACATACTCTTTGACAGTTTGATTTTGAAAAAGGTTTTCAAATTAATTCTCTCTTCAATATAGATGTTGAATATATCCCTATACTAACTATCCACCTAGATAGGATTTTGAAATGAGGGCATGCAACATTCATTGGGTTTCTAAACCCATCCCCTTTCATAAATCTCACATATAACTCATTTGAGGCTATCATTTTGGCAAGTGTAGTCTTAATCAAGTCTTGGTCGAATTTCCAAGTTCCTATAACCCCCATATTAGACTGGCCCTTAAAAGCAGAATCATTTGATGCAGGTTGAAAGGTTAAAAGTTGTTGTCTAGTTGCCTTATCATGTGGGTTTTTTGTGCAAGTGATAATATGGTTCCTAAGGGATGATGTCCCATGTTTTTTTGAATCAGCACCAAAACAGGCAGCACAATAATTGCATTTAGCTTTAACAACTTTCTCACCTTCCTTTATTGGTTCAAAATGCTCCCAAACTGCAGATCTGCTATCAATCTGCTTTCATTTTTTTAGCAACAGTCTATTGCGTAGATGGGACATATTGAGGTTTAACAGAAGCATTAGGCTGCTGCTGAGTGTTTTGGGAGGCTTCCACCATATTAACAGGATCACCAATAACAGTGAAACTGCCACTAGCATCACCTGGAGTTTCCATCTATAAGTTTAGAAAGAAGAACAACATAAAATGAAACACAATCAACCAATTGTTACTAGAAAATTATCACAAATAAACATTAACCAAATAATAAACACAATCAACCAACTGTTGCTAGAAGATATTCATAAATAAACATTAACAAAATAATAAACACAATCAACCAATTGTTGCTAGAAAATGATAAAAAAAAAACATTAACAAAATAATAAACACAATCAACCAACTGTTGCTAGTTAATTAACACAAATAAACATTAAACAAAAAGCCAAAATTAAACTCTATTTATTGAAATTTAGTAAAATTATATAAGTATATAAGTTTTATTTTTAT
>CATIWM010196406.1:0-11235 GCA_949671775.1 Mallotus repandus
AAATTAACCCGAATTACACAACATCTCAAGCAACTGGAGCTTGATATTTGCATATCACGAGAATATGACCTCCTTAATATTGTACACATTCTTAACGCTTCTCCTGCTTTACAGAAACTCCACCTTGCAGTAAGTAGTCTATATGTTAATCTTATTTCAACAACATTACTAAAATTGGTGATATTTCTTTAGTAATTGTGTATCATTTTGTTCCAATGGGTGGGGAAGAATTATAAATTGTACAAATACAAATGAATAAAAATCAATTTAGTGAGGCTTCCTTACTAAAAGGATGGATCATGGAAGTAAATGAATATAATGATAGGATATTGTAAGGTATGCCATAATTCAGAAGGAATATTCATTGTTACTACTTCTATTTGAAAAGATATAGTACGAGATAGTGAGTGGAAGCAATTTAGGATGCCTTTTTGTGCAGTTGCCTGATCAAATGGACAATTCAATAGTGGAATTGAATTTGATAGGTTCATGAAAGATTAGAAATTCAATCAGGAAAGGGAAGATGTATATATAAAATTTTGTTAAACAAATTTAGTTTCTTGGTCTTCAAACTTTATTAGCGATCGCTTGACTACTCCATCTTGGAACCACATGCGGTAAACATGGTCTCCCATGTTTGTGGTGATTGGTTGAGGTTTCTCTGTACTTGTTTAGAGCTCACTCCTACTATCAATTAGCAGGGATGAAATCATAAAATTTGAGGGTTCAAGTATAGATTATGGCACTTTTTAAGTGGTTTAGAATTATTAGATTATCACAATAAGTCCTCGACTGAATTTGAATTTATGTCGGATTCTTGTCCCTTATAGAATTTTAATGCAAGTTTCTAGTAGTTTAAAAATGGGAATCCCATTTCCTTTCAGTTATTTCAGATTTAGCAACAATAAGAATTATAATTAAGGTTTTGGCTTAATTTTTCAAAATTTTGTTCTTTTTTTATGTGATTTCTGGTGTCAAATATTTGTCATCTGAGCATACGTCGGACTCAGGCTGTGTTTTTTCTTAAAAAAAATCTTTATCTCTACATTTGCAAGCATTTTATGTGATATACAATAATTTATATGTATTCTATCTGAGTTCAACTAAATACTAAGAAGTCAGTATCAAAATTATAATGTAGTTGAAATCATGTATTAAAAATTTCATTAAATTTGCTTCTTTGAATGGCAGTTGTATTATAATATGAATTGGAATGTTGTACCTGGTGGGAAGTTGGAGAGTGAACAACCCCATTTACAACTTAAAGAAGTTGAGATATTTAAATTTAATAGAAGATCAAGTGAGATAGATTTTGTTTCATATTCGCTTAATAATTGCAATGCACTGGAGTTGTTGATCTTTTCTTCAGTTCGAAAACTAAATTTTGGACTTTACAAGGGGTTGCAGTAGAAAGCATATGGCAGATGCCTTAACAGTGAGGCAATCCATAATTTATTTTTAGAAAAACATTTAATTCCAAAACAGAAATAATCATTCGTTGATTTGCATTTGGAGTCCAAGCTTTTAGCAAGATCTTGTTGCTCATGTAAATTTGACAGTAAATTAATTTTTTAATGATCTCAACAAGTGGCACCTTGTTACCTTCACATGTTGTTTGTGTTATGCTATATAGTATAGTCTGGAGGTAAGGAGGGATGTCAATTTCTTTGTGTGGGTGGAAATGGCTTTGCAGTGTAATTCTATGGAAATTAATGAGAGGGAAGCTATAATATACTGCAGCCTATGGCAGGAAAGGAATGAAATTTTTTTTTTTTTTAACATAGGAATGAAATATTATGGAATCAAAGAAACAGATCTAGTAATGAGATTATCAGGGGAGTTATGGTTTTTTTGAAGCCGTGGTAGGAGGCTCAAGGTGCTTTGAAAGTTAATCAAATCACCCAACAACCTATTTGTTTAGTTTAAGGTAAACAGTGCCCTCCTCCTGAAGGCTGGTTAAATGCAAACATAGATACAACAGTTTTCTCAGCTTCTAGACAGATTGGCATTGCCTGGGTCATTAGAGATTATAAAGGCACTTTTATTATAGCAACAGCTAACCTACTGAGTGGTAGAAATGATCCTTATGAAGTTAGAGCAATTGGGATGAGAGAGAGATGCTGATCTGGCACAAAGATAAGGCGATAATCAACGTAGTAGCAGCAGAGGAGCCTAGTTAACTTTTTTTATCACGTGAATAGTTAGATGATTCATTTTTATTTTTTCTCTCTCTTATTTCTATTGGTTGTTAGCTTAGATAATTAGTTTTTGTTCCTGTATGCAAGATTTAAAGTGCTAGCAGCCTGAGAGGAGTAATGGGTTAAGTTTTCCAAGATTGTCAATGTCTAATAAATTCTATCTCAAATGCTAACATAGGCTTTATAAGGTGCACTGCAAATGTTTTTGCTCACAGTATTACTAAAGGAGTAATTTACATAAAAAGTGGGAGTCAGGAACCTCCCATATGTATTAAGGAAGCGTTAATTGCTGATATTTCTATTTAATGGAAGTTAGTTATTTTTTAATTTGAGTTGGGACAAAGAATATTTTAGTGTCTGTACTTTCATAAATTTAACAATTTGGTGTCTATACTTTTAAAATTTATAATTAAGTTGTGCAACCGATAAAATTATGACAAAATGGTTGTTCCAATCGGTTGCCTTCAGGTCAATTGTGAAGCTGTGTTGACATAAGATAGACCATGCTGACATGGCCTTGCATGTGAGTAGCATGTGACTTTATTAATGAGAAAATGGCATTAAAAGACATTTTTTTCTCATTTTGAATAGGTTCTCACGTTCTTCATCTGTAAAAAAATTATGTTCTTCAATTACACTAAGAATATGCTCTACTCTATGGAAGTGGGCGGTGATATATGCTTCTGCAATAGGCCTTGCGTGATTAGAACTTCATGGACCAACCAAAATCCAGGAAGAAGATTCTCCATTTTTTATAATGGAATGTTTTCATTCTTCATGTGGATTGATCCTCCGATTTGTAAAAGAGCAAGAGCAGTAATACTAGGATTGCTAAGAAGAATTAACACCATGGAAGCATAAATGAATAAAGAAATGCGGAAGAGGTGGAGAAGGGAAAAATATCTCTAGGCATGGGCATTTGTTTCAATTATAATTATTTTATGCAAATGAAATGAATATATGTCTATTTTGTTAAGAATGCTTTAATGTACTCTTGCCTTAACCTAGGAGTTAGCTTGTATGCTTATGTATTTTTGCTAACTTAATTATAACTGTGTTGTGTTTGTTTTATGTGGAAGACCAACTGCATTTTAGTGATGCAAAATTGTTGGATGACAATGTCTGTAATATGTTCGATGAAATGCTTAAGAGAGGTTTATGTACAATATTGAGCAAAGTGTTTTTCCCTTTTTCAACAATGTGCTAATATGCTTCATCATGTATATGTGTAACAAATCATGGACATTAAAAAGTTAACTAAAGCAATTCATAGTAAGTTATAAATCCCATAATATAACTAATACAAAATGGGGCTATTTGTTATAAACACTTTATCCAAAAAATATGGCTAATGTAATAGCTCAAAAGCCATCCATAAACAACAAGGTAAATCAACACTAACAGCCTTCTTATTCCTAACAATAGTCATATTACTAACAAGATTGAAATATATTACCAACAACATTCATATTCCTAACAACAGCCCTATTACTAACAACAACTATAGTTAGTCTTTCTTGAAGATTGAGGGCGATTTTCGCTTCCTTAAGTAGTTGGAATGTTCAACTCTTCACTTGCAGCTCCTGTGCACTTCTCCAACTCATGAAGTCTTGTTGAAAGCTTTCTCTATAAGTCAAAATAAAAAATAAGTGTTAATTTATTAAAATAAAACATAGGCATAAATCAAACGTAGGCACATGTACTTTAATCCAGTTGATACCTATAATATATCTCTAGTTATAGCATTCTTTCCCCTTTCCTTAAATTCTTTATGAATTTCCTTCATGAATGATGGCTCTAGTTCATTTCCAAGTCTTTTCTCACTTCCGTCATATATCACCCTTGGTGAATTGGTCTTAAGCTATATAATATAAACAGAACACATTTGTTACAATAATAAATAACACATTCTCAATTGCTAGTAATAGTACTAATAAAGCAAAGCTTACAGTAATCATAATTGTGCCAGTTCTAAGCTCTATGTATACACCATAACCAGGTGTTGGTTGAGCAGATAGGCCTGGAATAAATTTTCTCTTCCTCCATATATAAGTATTTTCGGCATTAAGTTTGTCTGGACTTCCAAATTTATTATATCCAGATATGTCTAACCTCTAAGCCTCATGGTTCACTTCAGTTGATTTTAATTAGCTACTTGAATCTCTTCCTTTTCTTTTTGGTTACATTTAACAAAAGAAATGAAATGAAACTTGAAGTCAAAATACATTCATATCCAAGCAAAATATGTAAAAAAAAACCATAATTGAATATTGACTTACTAGAATTTTGTCCCTTCTCATATTTGGTTGAACCACATTTGAGGATGTTCCAAAGCCCAAAACCCTCCTGATAGTAGCTATAGGCTTATCTACCTACTGAGATATGTGCCCCATAGTAGGCTCAAATGCTGGCTCCACTAGAGGATCAGATATTGGTTCAGAATTTGGCTCAATGTTACTGTCATCTGGTTGTGGCATATTGGCTCGAGCTTAGCTAGCCTTGAGCTTTGCATAAAATTTTTTATTGTGCCCTTTCTTGAAGCAAAATTGGCAAGTCATGACCCTCCCTTTCCTAGATAGCCTATACACACTCGATGCCTCTCTTTCTTCTCTCCTTCTTATCTTAGCAGGTCTGCTAGGCATTTTTTTGAACTTTGGAGGTTGTATTAGTATTCATCTTACCTTGATGCCAAAGTAGGCTTGACACTTGTGCCTTGGATAAGTGTTCAGCATTTCCTCGTAGCCTTAAGGAGTTAATTTCTTCATCTAAAGCATATTGGCCTAAAATCAGGCATGTTTGCAGACTTGGCACATGCCCAAAATAACTTGTGAAGGTCCCTGTCTCTCCCATGCTTTTTTCTCCAATTAGCATATAGGTGCCTACAACAACACCTATGCTCAGCTTCTAGGAGAATATTTCTAATAACATCTAATAGACCCTATACAGTACATGAAACATATAACATTAGCTTACATTTTGATAATTAGCAAATAATTAACACATTAAAAAATATTCAACTAACTAACCTTTTATTGGTTAGTTATTACAACCCATCTAGCCCCATTTTCAAGTCCCAAATCAGTTGTTAGCAACTCCAAGAACCATTCCCAAGTCACCTTCCTTTCATAATCCACAACAGCCCATGACACAGGGTACATTTGGTCATTTGCATCCCTCTCTACAATTGCCAAAACCTCACCTTTGATGGTCCTTTTCAAAAAGCTGCCATCCAGCCCCAACACCCTCCTACATCCACTTCTCAGCCCTCACTTTAAGCAATACAATCTCTCAAACATTGGTAAACTTTCGGGTAAGGGTCTGCCAACTTTTAATCTAGTAGTGCTACCTATATTTGATATCTCAATCTCACCACAATAAAGCATATTCCTTTTGAAGATCCCCTTCTAACTTGGTAAGCACATGCCCTTTTTCCCTTTTAATCTTCGTCAAACTGCATTCAAGATTTAAATGATCCTTGATTAAAGCTTTAAATATGCTAATCTCATTACAGCAATTGACTTGTATTTATACAAGCAATTTTTAGCAAGCCACTTTGTTGTAACCCTTCTATTTTTGAAAGACACTGCACAAGTGTGCTCTGCTTTATAAGTTTTCACTAGGAATCCCTTTGACGTTGAGTCTCTTGAAGCAAATATCATCCATTCACAATTTTTCTCTTAACACTTAGCCCTTACTTCATCTGCTATTTTTCTAACTAATCTGATCTACCTCCTTTGTTGAACTGCAAACTTCACAAGAGCCTCTTTAAATTACTTTGCCCCATCCAATCTCATGCCTAAGTAAAAATGCACTTTTTCAGCTTATTCTTAGTTTTTGTTCTACGAGCATGATCATTATCACCATCAGTGCTTACAGCACTATAATCTTCACTCGATCCCCAATAATCAGTTAAATTTCCCTCTTCTATACCTGCGTTATCTACTTCATCAGCATCAGTAACTGCCCTGTTAATCCCTTTTACATTTTCAGCTTCATTACCTAGCCCAAAACCCCATCATTACCTTTATTTTTTATGCTTTATTTCTTCCTTTAAGCAAATTTTTTAACGGCATTTCTTGCTTCCACTAACTCATCATCATCAGACATTCCCTCACACTCAACAAATTCCTCATTTGAATATCTTCTTTCATTCTCTGCCTTAAGTTGCTCCTCAATGTCTGCCTCATGCTGCTTCTCAATGCTAACTTCATTTTATTCTTTAACTTCATTTTGATCAATAATTGTATGCCCATATTGGTCTAGAGGTGTATTCTTATTTTGCTCAACATTTTCACTTCCTATTGCCCCACAACCATTGAATGCTTTAACATTCACTCCACCCAACCCTGCCCCAGCTGCAGCCTCACTTGAAACCTATTTTTTTTCATGTTCTGCATTTACTGTCAAGTCATAAATACCCCCACTTTCATTTGAAATACCAGTGTTGTCCCTAAATATTTTATGCTCATTGTAAACTTCGACAAAGTTCTGCTCTGTAACTATTTTTATCATTTCTTCTACTAGTAACTCATATAAAAGCCTGAGACCCTCTGACAAAGCTCTACCAGGTACCCTAAAATGCATCTTCTTTAACTCTCTATTTCCCAAAACATCTGTAATGCATTTTTTAAATCCCTCTAGCTCAAAGTCATTAACATCTAATGCATAATCTAACACCCCCCCCCCCCAACATATATCTTAAACTTCCCACCTTCATCACTCAAGAACATTCCACCATAAAAGACATTAATACATGGCCTATCATTATGCAAGAAATAAATTTTTTCCATAAATCCCATATCTTTTAATTCAACAAAACCCTAACAACTGAATAAGATGAGAACTTACCTCGCCATATTTGAATGACGTTGAACAAGACACTCTCCCTTGATCAATCAGACATTCAAAATTTGATTGATTTTTCATGTAATGGAGTTGAGAGCTTTTGGTTGTTCACAGCGCTTTTTTTATGTTTAGTTTATGCGTTCTTCCCTCCTCTTTTCTCTTTTTAAGTATAAAAGGGCATTTTTTGCACTGCTCTCTGCCTATTGTACATCCACGTGCAAAAGGTTTCCAACTCAGACAAATAAAAGTAAAATTTATATGCCATATCATCATCAACCGGTTTGGGTACACCATTATGTCACAATTTTACTAGTTGCGCAACTTAATTATAACTTTTAAAAGTATAGACACAAAATTGTTAAATTTGTGAAAGTACAGACACCAAAATAGTCTTTATCCCTTTTGAGTTTATTGTTTTATAGATACAAAATTTCTCATTAGTCAAACACTGCTAGCTACTGAAACCATAAATGACAAATTAGTTGAAATCCGCCATTAAAAGATGAAGCTTAGAGGATTTTTGAGCTATAATGCGCTTATATTTCTATATAAAGAACTGTACATTTTGAAAATTTATTCAAAATATTTTGAGATCATTTTTGAAAATAAAAAAAATAGGGATTTTTTTTTAAATAAAGATATGTGTGCCCTAAAAAGACACATGTCTTTAATTTTATATCCTAATTTATAAAATCTTTTAGTGAGGGCACACGTACCTTAATTTCATATGTGTGTATTGACTAAAAGATTTAACAAGTTGATATATAAAATTGTAAACTAAATATTATAAATAGTCTTGATAATTTAATTTAATTTATAAATATATGATTTTTAGGTTAATTTTAAGTAAAGTTAATGGACAATTGTACTTGTTATCCAGAAATTGTGTATGGATAATGGTGTTATCATGTTGTTTATGTTTGAATTGTAAAAATTTTTTGTATTTATAAAATATGTGTAAACACCCGAATTTATTTTGAAAATTTTAAAATATATTTTGAGACTTGCTGTTTTAATAAATATTTTATTAATACTGAGATTATTATTTTGTGAAATTAAATTTGAATAATTGGTGATGAGAATTATTTTAATTATTATTTTATAAAAATGTGTAAATTTTATTTTAATAAACTGTTAGCTAATTAATTTTATTTTAATAAACTGTTAGCTAATTATTATTTTGTCTTTTAATGTGTATATTTTAAGGTTGAGAGAGAAAGTTAAATTGATTTTTTATATTAGTATTTTATTATCATTATTATTATTTAAAAAAAAGGACAGCTTTAAAATTTTTTCGGGAAAATTTCCTTTTTTTTTTTCTTTTCCTTCTTCTTCTTCTTCTTCTTCTTCTTCTTCCTTTCTTCCTTACTTCCTTTATCCCTTCCGCCATTTTCAATTAGCAACCTTGAGACTGTTGCCTCACCGTCGCCACCATGTCACACCCAGCTCGCCGTCCAGCAGCTCGACATTATGCCACATTGGATTGTCGAGAGAAGGTAGTGTTTTTTAGAATCCCTAATGATGAAGAGTTTCGATTCAGAGGCAAAAAGAGTTCAATGCCTCAGAATCTTATTTTTGCAATCATAGCTAGAAAGATGCTTAGTAGAGGATACAAAGGCTATTTAGCTGTGGTCAGAGATACAAAAGTGAACATAGGAGCAGTTGAGAAGGTGCCAGTGGTGTGCGAGTTTCCTGATATTTTTTCTGAAGAATTGCCAGGATTGCCACTAGACAGAGAGATAGAATTTTGTATCGATGTTATACCTGGTACGGATCCTATCTCTATGCCACCTTACAAAATGGCACCTGCAGAGTTGAAAGAGCTTTATGAGCAGTTGTAAGATTTACTTGATAAGGGTTTTATCAGACTTAGCACATCTCCTTGGGGTGCACCGGTGTTATTTGTGAAGAAGAAAGAAGGTAGTCTTCAACTTTATATCGACTACAGACAGTTGAATAAGGTCACCATCAAGAACAAATATCCTCTCCCGAGGATTGATGACTTATTTGACCAGCTTCAAGGAGCTCAGTGTTTTTCTAAGATTAATTTGAGGTCAGGGTATCATCAGGTGAGAATTAGAGGTGAATATGTACCTAAGACTGCATTTCGGACGAGATATGGCCATTATGAATTTTTGGTGATGTCCTTTGGGTTGACTAATGCCCCAGCAACCTTTATGGACTTGATGAATCGGGTATTTAGGCCATACTTAGATCAATTTGTGATTTTCTTTATTGATGATATCTTAGTCTATTCAAGAAATAAGGAGGAGCATGTAAGGCATTTGAGGTTGGTACTTCAGACCTTGAGGGAACATCAATTATATGCCAAGTTCTCAAAATGCAAATTTTGGTTGGGCTAATTGGCATTCTTAGGCCACGTGGCATCCAAAAATGGAATTCAAGTGGATCCTAAGAAGATTGAAGCAGTTGCAGTAGAACAGTCATCGAAGTGAGAAGTTTTCTAGGTTTAGCAGGCTATTACAGGATATTTATGAAAGATTTCTCCAAGATTGCAGCGCCCTTAACAAGGCTAACTCAGAAGAATGTTAAGTTTGTTTGGACTGACAGATGCGAAGAGCACTTCCAGTTGCTTAAGGACTTGTTGACTTCAGCTCTAGTATTGACTTTACCTTCAAGGAATGAAGGGTATACAGTGTACTGTGATGCTTCTCGAGTAGGACTAGGGTGTGTATTGATGCAGAATGAGAGAGTAGTTGCTTATGCTTCACGTTAGTTAAAGAAGCACGAGCAGAACTACCCCACCTGTGATTTGGAAATGGCAGCTGTGGTGTTTGCTTTGAAGATATGGAGGCATTAGTTATATGGTGTGACTTGTAAGATATACACCAACCACAAGAGCTTAAAGTACATCTTTTAGCAGAGAGACTTGAATTTGAGATAAAGGAGATGGATGAAGCTTTTGAAAGATTACAATTGCTCTATTCTTTACCATCCTGGTAAAGCAAACGTGGTAGTTGACACACTGAGTAGAAAGTCAGCAAGTAGTCTTGCACATGTCAGCACAGAAAATAGGCTAATAATTAAGGAGTTGTATGAACTGATTGATCAGAGATTGCAGTGGAAGATAACAAAAAAATATCTTTTAGCTCAATTCAGAGTACGATCAGTGTACTTGGATAGAGTTAAAATAGCTCAGAGAAGAGATCCTCAGTTGTAGAAGATTATGTTTGAAGTGCAACAAGGTCAATCCAGAGACTTTGTAATTGACAGTAAAGGCACGTTGCGTTTGGGCACAAGGCTATGTGTACCAGATGTGGATGAATTAAGAAAGAAGATCATGGAGGAAGCCCATTTTTCTACCTATAGTATTCATCCAGGTTCTACCAAGATGTATCATGATTTGAAAGATACATAATGGTGGAATGGGATGAAGAGAGATATTGTAGAATTTGTGTCCAAGTATCTTACTTGTCAGCAGGTGAAGTTGGAACATCAGAGGCCTTCAGGATTATTACAATAGTTGCCCATCCCAGAGTGGAAGTGGGATATGATTGTTATGGATTTTGTAGGTGGTTTACTTCGTACATCAAGTGGCTATAATGCTATTTGGGTGGTAGTTGATAAATTGACAAAGTCAGCTCACTTTCTGCCAATTAAGAAGACGTACTCTACTGATAGGTTAGCAGGGTTGTATGTTAACCGGATTATTTGTCTTCATGGAGTACCAGTGAGCATAGTATTTGATAGAGGAGCTACTTTTACTTCAGTCTTTTAGCAAGAATTGCATAAGGCCTTGGGTACAAGGTTGGATTTCAATACAACTTTTCATCCTCAAACTGATGGTCAGTCTGAAAGGACCATTCAGACTTTGGAGGATATGCTTCAGATGTGTGTTATGGATTTTAGTGGTCAATGGGACACACACTTTCCATTGATTGAATTTGCATATAACAACAGTTATCATGCAAGTATTAAAATGGCACCATATGAAGCACTGTATGGAAGAAAGTGCAGATTGCCTTTGCGTTGGGAAATTAGTGAGAGACAGTTGACAGGACTGGAATTGGTACAAGTGACTTCTGAAAATGTACCTATCATTCAACAGAGGTTAAGGACAACCTTCAGCAGACAGAAGAGCTATGCAGACCCTAAGAGGAAGGATGTGTCATTCTCTGTTGGAGACTTGGTGTTTCTTAAAGTGTCTCCAATGAAGGGAGTGATGAGGTTT
>CATIWM010196407.1:0-23472 GCA_949671775.1 Mallotus repandus
GATTTAAGTTGTTCCATGGTGGCTTGAGTAAGAAGTCGTTGCTCCTCGCGAATTAAGACATGAATCCAAAGATGGGACAATTTCTCGATTCATAAGATTAGACCTGGTGCTTTCAAATTCAGATCTCAGTTTCATAAGAAATTGATCCCTCTTAGTAGTTTCATGTACAGATTGAACAGCAATAAGACCTTCGGGAAGTAAGGAAGCATAGACAATATCAGTATATTCAGCCCAAAGATTCATGAAACTAGAATAAAAATCTGAGATAGAAAGGTTGCCCTGTTGGAGACTTGCTAGCTCATGTTCAAGCTGAAACCGACGAGCAGTGTTGTGTTGACTGTAGAGTTTTTTTAGATAATTCCAAATTTTAGCTGCAGTTTTGAAGGGTCGAAGATTCAAGATAATGTTGGATTCCACAGATCCTAAAATCCATGCCATGATTTGAGCATCCTTGACTTCCCACTTGGAGTGCTCATCCTTGTCTTTGTTAGGTGCAGGTTTGCTACCATCAATATGACCCCATATATCTTTGCCTTTGACAAATATCTTGAAGTGAAATGCCTAGACTGAGTAGTTTTTGCCATTGAAACGAATCAAGAAGACATCATACTTGTCTAAAGACATGAGGCTGAGATAACTTGATCAAAATAACTAAGAATAAGGAACTGAACTAGGACTAAGAAGAAGAGACAGGAGAATTCAGAACTGAGACTCTGATACCATGAAAAAACAGAATAGAAAACTTGTGAAATAGAAGCTTAATTCCTCTCCTTCATTCAGTGTATAAACATATTTATTTACAAGTTCTAGGAGACACTACATTAATTAGTATGGTTGAGATGCTACATTAATTAGTATAGTTGAGACGACATTAATTACATGTCTGATTGTCATAATGCAGATCTGAATGTTAGAGTACATTAGAATCATATCTGATTGGGTCTGATTGTCAGAATACAATCTGATTGTCAGAATGTATTCTGACTATACAGCCTGTAACCAACTAATTCCTTTGACATTGGTAACTTCCATATAACTTATAAGAGTGAATTTCACAGTTTCAAGGACATTGTACAACTTTCCTTGTGGTCTTGACTATAAGATTATTTGTATCATTAAAGAAATAATAAAGAAATTATCTCAGCAAAAGAAATTAACTCCAACTACAAGGTTCCAGGTCATTTGGAAAGAACAATCATAACCCTTCCTCACTTAGATATACCAGGTTAATGCTAGCTGAATTTAAAAAAGATTAAGACTTAGAAAAAGCAGTGAGGACTCTATTTTTCAGAATACATCTTCCGATCAATATAAAACCTATAATAAAAGGAACAAAAGTACAAAAGTACAAAAGTACAAAAGCAGACAAGTCATGACAATGAGAATCTACAAAATTCAAAGCAGTGTGACCATCAACGTACACAATGCATCCTATCCAACATTGAAGAATTTGAAAAAGAACAGAATTAAATTTTTGCATCCCCACAAAAGCCATCCTATTGTTTACTTAAGACACCACAAAAATTGAAGTAGCAATCTGAACAAGAATTCTGCTTTTTCCTGTACGAAAGTGTGCCTTTCAATACCAAAAATTCATCCCCCAATAGAATTTGACACTAATCAGTATATCACCATAACTGAATAATTCCAAATTCATGAATATCAAATATTTAAGAGAATGACCAAGTAAAATAATCTAATGCTAAAACCACCTGCCAATCTAATGAAAAATCTGCTGCTAAAACATGTTTGATAGTGTTACAAACAGAAAAGGAATTCCTTCTCACACAGCATCATCCTTGAAGAACTACAATTTGAATTCCCAAATGTTGTAATTCCTGCCATTACTTTCACAGCCTGATGGCAAGCAATCTGTAATGGCTGAAGCTTGGAGTTATAAATAAAAGCAAATACCCATAAATTGCTCTCTGAACTTTGTTAGATTTTGCTAGTGAGCCCTTCAAGAGAAAAATGTGTGCTATTTACCTTAGTAGCCACTAGAAAAAAAAAAAAAGTAAGGTTTTGTGCTATTTATCTCAATGCAACAATCTAAAGAACTTCAATTCAGATGGCATAATTTTGAATTAAATTCAACCCTATGTGTTTGCATGTGCAGCTGAATCATAGTGAGTAAGGTTAGGGAATATTGATTTAAAAATAAAGCCAGTAGCTGCATGAAAGAGAGCAAAATTGTATAAGTCATTTACATGCTACAGACAGGTGTTTGGCAAACAAGTAGCACAGTTCACAACACTAATTCTTTGTCTCCTCTCATATTTTTCATCAACTTGGTAGGTTTTAATAAAGAAGTTATTGCAAAAACGTAACAATAAGTTGGTAGTAAATCCCATTCAAGGACGTGCACCCAAGAAGCCTGGATATTAATTATATACAGAACAACTATAAATATGTTCAAAGAAAGAGGCAAGAAGATTTACTTGAGGGCAGGAGATGGAGAATGCGGAAAAAGAGAACTCTTGACATAAACCTACACAATAAAGCAATTTTACACCATTAGAAATGCAGTTATAAAACATAAGTATAAATGGCCAGGACCTACAATTACTGCAATAGCTAAGCATCAAAGAATTTCATTTTTCTAAGCAGTACCATCTAGTCAACATACGAAGACATGATTAAAACAAGAATAACATATGTTTGTCGTAGCTGCCTAATAGGAGAAGAAGAGTTCAGAAATTCAGTTGCATTTTGGCACAAATACAATGATTGCATTTGTAAATCATATGTGAGGATCAGATCATCAATTTATTTCATTATCCCCGACTATCTTTGCCGTTAATCCCTATAGGCAAAACTAAAACATGAGGATTTGACTAACTGTAGATTTAACAATCAGCAGGATGCAAGAGACCCATTAGAAACTTAGATTTATTTACTAAAATTCATACCCCTGAAATTTTAAAATTAAATGTGTTGGTACAGCCAATACTCATGCAGAACGAGCAATGACTATCAGCCCATGTATCAATAGATGGAAAAACTTATACCTACCAAATGATACTCTAAATAACCATCTTATCAGGTGAAAATTTATAGACAAGTAGTTTGATATTGAAAGTAACAAGTGTGCACTTGATATCAACAAATCAGTGTGCTGGAGGGCAGGTGGATCTTAAATTATTCTATTTTCAGTTTCCATATCTCAAACACATTCCACAGTTAAATCTCAGCATGATATAATTAACTAGTTAATTTTTAAACTTAGCAAGTACATCAATATTGTAATATTCAAATTGTGGTCCAAAACGAAGAGTCATAAAGGAAATTTGAAAATCTTGTTTAATTAGCATGTAGCAGTTCATAAAACCCCTTTAGGGACTCTTGAGATAATAAGACAGCTTCCAAGTTTCAAACCTAGGATTCTTGTGTCATTTTAAAGTTCTTCCAACAAAGTACATTTACTTACTATTGACTAAAGACAAAGCAACACTACCCTTAAAGAACCTCTATAAATCAGCAACGTTACAATCATTTTGAAGAACTTCCTGACAGGATTCTTAAATTAGGATACTATGTTCTACGAGCATTGTGATCCTGGAGCATTGTTATCTAATTTTACAAGAAATTAGGAAGCACATCATGTTAGCCTAACAAATGCATATAGTGAGGAGGAAAAAAAAAAGGGCCCACAACATCATGAAATACACCACATATAATATGTTATCTTCAATTTCATAATTCCAACCAACAACAAAAGAATCCGACTAAACCACCACACTAAGAATTAAGAAAAGAGAGAGAGAAAAAAAAAAAAGGAAACTAAGCAAATTAAGAATCAGGTAGAAAAGGTGGTTGATAAGCTTTGTTTGATACCTGAGCCAAAATGTTGTAGGAGACAAGACTGAATTTAATACCTGCACACTACAATTACTTATTTTTTGACAAAATCTGAATCCTGTTATATAGTAATACTGTCATATATATATATATATACACACTACACTACATGCACACATACCATGAGGTTTAGTTGTTGAAAAAATGTCAGCACCTTCAACTGAAATAAACTTTGGGCATATTGGTGAGGGTGAGGGTACAGCACCACCCATTTTGCTTAAACAAATTGTTCTGCCAATGCAAAAAACACTCTATCATCAAAACCATACACAACATCCACTGAAATTTTGTAATTTGAATCAATACAACATCAACCTGGTCAGAAAAGGGATAGGGAGGAGGCGGGCATGGGAAGAGAAGAAAGAGTTTAGCATGGGTACTTGAAAACAAATGGCGGTGAGTGGGTGAGTGTTAGCTTTTGCTTTTGCTTTTGCTTCGAGGAAGAAAGCAAAAGAGCTTGAACTCTCTTTTGGGTTTGTTGGATTAGGCCTACTCAAAGCCCATTTCCAGTTTTTAATTATTTTCAAAAAAACACAACAACAACGGTGCCTCTCCTTCTCCTTCCTCCTTTTTCTGAATAACACAGTTCCTTCTCTTCTCTTCTTCCTCTATTTCTGGTTTCGGGCTAACTTCGGTGATGATAAGGTATGCATTTCTTTGCTTCCTGTCTATACCATTTTTGGGTTCAAAGAATTAACTGGAGGATTTGATGCTGTTTTGTATTAATTTTTATTGGTTCTTTGATTTTTTCTGCCTTAATTAAGGTATGCGGAATATATATATATACATGTTTATGCTGCTAGAGGTGATATTGAACGATGGTGATGGCAATGGTGGTGGTGGTTGATGAGGATGGTGGTTTTGATATTGGTCATGTGTTGATGATGATAATGGTGGTAGTGTTATTGCTGATGGTTCTGGTTTTGATGATTATGTGCGGTGGTGCTGCTTTTTTTAATTTTTTAAATTGTTGTAAAATAGTTTTTTTTTTAATTTTAATTTTAAATTATAATTAGAAAAATTATTTTAATATTAAAAGAAAGCTGTGAGTTGCATTTGCTTCATTTTGTATTTTTTTTTTAATGTCCAAAAATGCTAAGTTGTTTATTTGGTCAAAAACAGGTTAGTTGGCCTTGAGCTAAATATTCAGAGGCAATTTGAGCTTTTGTCCTAATAGCAGCGGCCAGCAGCAGAAGAAAGTTTTGAGAACACTTTGAGGAGGTGAAGCGTTATAATCAGGGGAGGACAGCAACCGCAGGTGAGCTTTTCTTTGGTTAAATTTTGAGTTACACTTACCATTTAATATCATTTTTAGCTTACTTATCATTTTAATTGTTTCTGTGTAATTGTTGAGTTGTTGTTGTTATCCATTTATTGATTTTCTGCTGTTTGATTAAGCTTTAATATATTTTTGCTGTGGTTTTAGACCTGATATGCTAATTCTGTTTTGCAAGTCTAGAATAGACACCAGGATACAGCTAAATTTTTCGCCACCTGCAACATAGGCTACACTCAAATCAATAACTTTTACAGTATGATGTTGCTGCAAAATCTTTGCTGTAAAAAAATAATACTTCAAATCAGAAATTCTTATCCATCATCAACTCCCTCCTCATTAAAAATCCCATTTGGTCCATTCAACTCATTTCTCCAAAAAAGATGGAAAAAGCCAGCTAATACTGCCCAAACCCGCTTGGAGAACCGAACCATTGACTCCAAACTCAACAAACTAGCAACTGACCTCAAGAAACTTAAAACCATCCTCCGAATATATCAACTCATGTCCAGTAGAAAACGCGGCCCCTTTGTGTCTGTACAATTCATGTCTCGGTGGAAAAACATTATTGGATTGAATGTGGGTGTTGGTGAATTTCTCCACAAATATCCTCATGTGTTCGAGGTATTCATGCATCCTGTTAGGAAGAATTTGTGTTGTAGAATCACAAGGAAAATGAGGGATTTAATTGAGGAAGAAGAGAATGTTACCAAACAGTGTGAACTGGATTCTGTGAGAAGAGTAAAGAAGTTGTTGATGATGTCTAAAAGTGGGACCCTTCATGTTCATGCTTTGAGATTGATTAGGAGAGAATTGGGTTTACCAGATGATTTTAGGGACTCAATTTTGGGCAAGTATGATGATCATTTTAGGTTAGTTGATCTGGAAACTGTGGAAATAGTCAATCCAGATGAGGATTTGGCAGTGGCCAAAATCGAGAAATGGAGAGAGAGGGAGTACAGAGAGAAATGGTTGAGTGAGTTTGAGACAAAATTTGCATTCCCAGTTAGTTTTCCCACTGGATTTAAAATTGTGGGAGGGTTCAGAGTTAAAATGAGGGACTGGCAAAGACTTCCATATCTGAAGCCTTATGAGATGAAGGAATATGTTAAGGTTCGGACTTGTGGAGGTGTAGAGCGGTATGAGAAACGGGCTGTTGCAATGATTCATGAATTGTTGAGCTTGACAGTAGAAAAGATGGTTGAGGTTGAAAGGTTGGCTCATTTTAGAAAGGATTTATGCATGGATGTAAATGTGCGTGAATTGCTTTTGAAACATCCTGGAATTTTTTATATATCAACTAAGGGGATTAATCATACTGTTTTTCTTAGAGAAGCATATGCTAAAGGGTGTATGATTGAACCAAACCCAATTTCTGTTGTTCGGAGAAAAATGTTGGACCTCGTCTTGTTGGGTTGTCGTAATACAAGAGAGTTGCAACCCCAAGTGGAAGTTAAGAAGGGAAGTAACAGTTTGGTTTCTATAACAAATTTCAGAGGCACAGCAGGGGGAGATTGGGTTATCCCAATACTTGAAAATCTCGACACAGGAAAAGACCATGATATGAGTGCTAAATTTGAGCAAGAATCTGATGAACTGCATGACAATAGAAGCAGTAAACTTGACACATGCATTAGTGGATAATATAAATGAAGCTTTTTGGTGGACTTCAATTTTATAGTCCAGCTGTTGTCTTATGATCCCTGCTAGCACCAGAAAGGTTGCTTCCGGAGCAGTCTCCTCAAGATGATTGCTGACTCTCCTTAAAATAACGAGAATTTGTAAGTCGCATATCTCTCTCTCTTTAACATAAACATTTATTTTATAACCAAGTTGGGAGATTCACGAACAATAATCATGTCTAATCATGACCAAGAACCTAAAAACATTTACATAAGACCCAAAAACAGTGAAGCCATTAAGCTAAACTAAAAACGGAACTAAAACAAGCAACTGTTACATTGGCCACTTGTGACATTTATGGAATAGTAGAGTTACCCTGGAGAGATTGAACTTACAATTATATACAAAAAAAGGCAAATCAAAATGAATGAAGCAGCGATTTTTGAACAGGTTTTACTATATTATATAAACAGGGATAGGAGAAGAATCTACAATTATTAGAGATGAATCCATTAACGATGCAAAAAAAAAAAAAAAAAAAAAAAAAAAACGGGATGGGAGTATTATGAGCAAGTGCAGAAAAAACCACGAAGTCAGCATTTGTCTGGGAATTCTATTATTCCGAAACTAGATTTCTTAATAAAGAATTACACCATAATTATACAATATTCTGTCTTAAGATCTTTAAGATGTTCATATGGAACAAGAATTTGTGAGTCATACATGCGGTTAATATAGCAAGATATGCTGCTGCAGAGTTGTGGATGAATCAAATTAGCACCAAGGTATATCTGTGAGCATGACCATTGAGCTCATTCAGTAAATTGATCAGATTAAGTCTCCCAAGTCGAGTAGTATTCTCATCCTCAATTAATAGGTCTATAACTTGCTTGTCTCTGTTTCCATTATCAGTAGATGGGTATCAGCTATTTTACTGCAACAGTTTGATTCATGAGAAAATATGGTTTCAGGTTCTTGCTGGTTATGCCATTACTTCAATTTGGAATGTGATTCTCTCATTTAAAGCTCACAAAATGACATAGGTATGTAATATAACTATATTAATGTGAAAAGATGCAAAAGTTATTTTCTCCGTTTTTTCTATCAATCATATTTTACCAAGTCTTTGGACTAATTTAGTACATTTCTGTTTTTAATAAAATTAAGTTAATGATGATATAAAAGTAACTAAAGTAATTAACAAATCCTTGAAGCAGTTGCTGAATTGACCAGACCTAGAGAATTGAAGGCAAGTTATTCAGAAAATGATCAGCAACAATTAGCTTAGAATCAGGCCTGGTCAAGTATGGAAGACAAAAAGATCAGCAACAAGAAAATAAATTATAAAATATTCATCAATGATCATATTTTATATGTTGGCCATTTTGTTTTAGCTTAATAACTGTAAATTTTATTACAATACATGATTTAAATATGTAAATAATTCAAACCTCTATTTACATGATTTAAATATGTAAATAATTCAAACCTCTATTTTCTTGATTGTACTTGAGCAAAGAAAAAAGAGAGCAGAATTGAGAAACCACAAAAGTAAAATAGAAAGAGATCACGAACAAAGCTTGTGACCAACCTGCCACTCTACATAAAGAATTCTGGAAATCTTCTTTTCTATGTTTAGAAATTGCATCTTCAAAAGTGTAAAAAATTTGTTTTAGCTTAATTAACTGTAAAAATTCATCAATGAATCTGCTTTTCAAGGTATTTTTGTGTTTATAGTTTCTGGCAACCTAATATTCTACATTAAACAAGATTTTCACAGTTCTCTCTTTTCTCTATATTTTTCCATCAATATACAAATTCCAATGAGTGAATAAACTATTATCGATCTTTTTGTCGATGTTGGCCATGTATCTGAAGAATAGCTTTCATTAAATGATCAATAATGAAACTTGGAACTCAATTCTTCGACCTGTGTTTTGTGCCTGTTCATGCCTGGCTGCTCATGGATTGGTATTATTCTTCCTCTTTTTACCGTAGGCATTCTCAAAATTTTTTTATCATTTTACTAGTCCTAATTTTTTTTTACAAAAATAAAAGAGTGCAACACAGCACTTCAAACATAATAAAATAATTTCTTAAAGTACATTATGTTTCTTTTTTGAATAATTTGAAATATGTTATATTTTTTAAAATAATAATATCAATAACTATAAAAATAATATTATTGCTGATTTTTTTGAGACAACACAAATTAGATTAGTATTTTTATTGATTTTTAAATGCATTTTACTTGTTTTAAGAGTGAGCGTAATATAATCCCTTGAATTTGGAGCTAATTGATCAAAAGGTAAATTGTTTTGAGAAAAATGATCAGAAAGTTGATTTTGCAGTGACTAGTTACAAGTTTAGGGGTCAAATTGCTACTGCTGCCTTAAAAAGACACCGTCTGCATACACTTTACGCCAAAGAATCCCAATCTTTTAGGTGATCTTATTGCCTCAGCAAAACTGATTTTTAGGTGTATAACATATATTTCCCTATTTGGGTTTTTTCCCTTTTATTTGCTGCTCCATTCAGGTAATTACTTTCTACCTTAATTTGATTGGTAGTCATGATATTGATGCTGTCTGAAAAATGCCTGCCATATGTTGGTTGAATTGCCACTGAGAACGATTTTGCCCTCCATTAATAATTCTTGAGGGTCATTGGACTATATTTTACTAATGTTATTGCATTTAATTTGGATCTTTTTCAATGAAAACGTTTAAATTCTAGTTGAATTTTTTCATAGGAAAAATGGTACCGTGCTACCCATCAATGCCAAAGAAACTGGCAATGACAGTGGGATGCTTTGTTGCTGGAGCTGCACTTTTTGCTGTGGGTTTGCATCTTTCCCATATTAATGTTGCTCCTCAACAGGCTCGAATTAAAGCTCGAAATGATTTTGTCAAGGAGCAATTGAAAACGAGAAATGCCAAGGGATAGAAACTCTTCACTCATGGACTGGTTTTGCAATAAAATGTCATTTTTGGCTCAAATGTCAAACAGTGATTATCTAAAGCAGTGAGGAAGTGGTCTAATGACTTCTCTTCAAGAGTATTATACAATGTACAGGGTTCAAATCCTACTGCATTTGTAGAATTATTTCCACAATTTCCATTATCAGTAGATGGGTATCAGCTAATTAAATATTAGTTTGAAATTTCGCATAGGTTTTTATTCATATCTATGTTTCCTAAGTGCTTACATTGTATTTTACTGCAACAGTTTGATTCATGAGAAAATATGGTTTCAGGTTCTTGCTGGTTATGCCATTTTTACTTTAATTTGGAATGTGATTCTCTCATTTAAAGCTCACAAAATGACATAGGTACGTAATATAACTATATTAATGAAAGATGCAAAAGTTATTTTCTCGTTTTTTTTTTCATATTAATCATATTTTACCAAGTCTCTGGAGTAATTTAGTACATTTCTATTTTTAATGGGTAATTTTCACTCATGTCCTCAGCTTTTAGCCTTTATATCATCATGGTATCTAACTTTCAAATCGTTGCATAAAACCTTCCAACCTTTGGTTCAATTATCAATAAAGTGTTCAGATTCATTTTCTGATCGACGATGCTGAAGTAGTAGATGTTGATGTGTGTGCAAAAGTGTCCGCATGTCACATTGACGGAAACACATGATGGCACATCAATTAAATATGACAACTAGTGTCACATCTTTCATGTCACGTGACCTATTTTTAGTATTATATGTATTTAATTTTTTAATTTTTAATTTTTCCTTCTCTCACCTTTAAAAAAATAACAATAACAATAACAATAAATTGGACTCTGCGCGAAGGCTGGAACAAATCTAACCATCCATGAAGGTTGGAGCAGCAGCAACAATCGATAACCACGACTAGTAGCAACGACCCAACCTCTGTGGCGATCTCCAAGCTAGAGAAGAAGAGAGCAACCAACAAGAACAAAGATCGGCGATGCACCGAGAAGGAAAAATTAAATAAATATAATATTAAAAATGGAACACGTGACATGGTAGATGTGACACTAAGTGTCTTATTTAATTGATGTGACATTATTTGTTTCAATCAATGTGACACGCGGACACTTTTGAACACACGTTAGCATTCACATAGGAGCCACTTCAGCATTGCCGGCCGAAAAATGAATCTGGACACTATTAAAAATTGAACCAAAGGTTAGAAAGTTTTGTGCAACAATTTGAAAGTTGGATACCATGGTGGTATAAAGGTCAAAAGTTTGATACCATGAGTAAAAATTACCCATTTTTAATAAAATTAAGTTAACAATGATAAAAAAGTAACTAAAGTAATTAACAAATCCTTGAAGCAGTTTTGAATTGACCAAACCTAGAGAATTGAAGGCAAGTTATTCAGAAAATGATAGCAACAATTAGCTTAAAATCAGGCTTGGTCATGTATAGAAGACAAAAAGATCAGCAACAAGAAAACTCATCAATGATCATATTTTATATGTTGGCCATTTTGTTTTAGCTTAATAACTGTAAATTTTATTACAATACATGATTTAAATATGTAAATAATTCAAACCTATATTTTCTTGATTGTACTTGAGTAAAGAAAAAGGAGAGCAGAATTAAGAAACCACAAAAATAAAATAGAAAGAAATCACAAAAGATTGTGACCAACTTGCCGCTCTACATAAAGAATTCTTGAAATCTTTTTTTCTATGTTTAGAAATTGCATCTTCAAAACTGTAAAAAATTTGTTTTAGCTTAATTAACTGTAAAAATTCATCAATGAATATGCTTTTCAAGGTATTTTTATGTTTATAGTTTTTAGCAACCTAATATTCTACATTGAACAAGATTTTCATAGTTCTCTCTTTTCTCTATATTTTTCCATCAATATACAAATTCCAATGAGTGAATAAACTATTATCGATTTTTTGATGGCCTTAGGATGTTTGGCATGTATTTGAAGAGTAGCTTTCATTATGCATTGCATTCTTTAAATGATGAATAATGAAACTTGGAACTCAATTCTTCAACCTGTGTTTTCTGCCCGTTCATGCCTGGTTGCTCATGGATAGGTATTATTCATCCTCTTTTTACTGTAGGCATTCTTAAATTTTTTTTTAACATTTTACTAGTCCTAATTTTTTTACAAAAATAAAAGAGTGAAACACACTCACTTCAAACATAATAAAATAATTTCTTAAAGTACATTATGTTTATTTTTTCAATAAGGGTTATCTGTAAATTAAATCCAGAGTTTTAGTCGTTTTTGCAATTTAATCACGACATTTGAAACGGCATTTTAAAACATGAAATTTCTTTTTTTGGCAACTCAAATCACCAACAGACAATCCGGTAATCCATTGCATACGTGTCTGACATGGTTTGGTTATTTAATCCACGTCAGCTCCTTATGAATTTCACGTCAAAACGCCCCATTTTGATAGAGCCCTATCACCCCCCAACAAAATCAAAATGTTGCATTTATTAAAGTAGTAATTAAAACGTGAAAAAAAATTAGGAACCCTAAATCCCTAAATATCTAATCAATTTGGGACCTACCTAACTAAAAACTCATTTCGTCAATTATTACAAAATTATTAACCTCTCTATTGAAAGGAAGATGAAGAACCGTAGATTGAAGCTAGATTGAAGATCTTTAGGAGAAAAGCAACTTCAACTAACAAGAATCGAGTGAGGTAAGATGGTTTTGACTTGTTTAAGACACATATATTGTTAATGAAAATGATAGCTGATGTACTTGGAAAAGGATTCACTTTTTATGAAAAAAGGGACTTGAAAATGACGTTATGGGGGAAAATGTAGGCCATAAATCTCTTGTCTGCTTATGTTTTATTGTATATGGGGAACAATGAAGTAAATGAAGCTTTTTAGTTTTTTAAGTTGCTGTAAAAGTTAGGGTTTCTTTAAATAATAATACTCATTTTAGAATCTATAACTTGAAAGCACAGATTTGGTAATAAACTAATAAAAAGGAATGAAGCTTTTTTGTTTTTAAGCTGCTGCAACAATTAGAGTTTATTGAAAAAAATTTCTTTTTTGAATCTATGGACCTCTAAGCACAAATATGGTATTAAACTAATACCAAGGAATAAAGTAATATTTGTTAATAAACTAATAGAGTTAGTGCCAAAAAAATATATATTAGTTTAATTTGTTTGGTAATTAACTAATATTTATAGTTATAATAGGGCTGATGGTCTTTTTTTTTTGCTTCAGAATGTCAGAGAATTGCTCAATATATTACTACTATGGTGGAAGGTTAGCAAAACTAGATGGTGAAGTGTTTTATATTGGAGGTCACATCTAGTTGAGACATGGAATTTATTCAGACAAAGTTAGATATTTTGATTTAAAAAATGATGTGGAACATATGGGGTATGTTCCAGAGAGAATGTTTTATAGAAGTTCCAGGTGTGTCTCTTACGGATGAGTTAAAAGAAATGCATAAGGATCCACAGGTTCTTGAAATGATTCAATATGTGGAAGAAAATAATGCCATTATAAAGATACATGTTGAGGGTACAAAGTGGATAGAATCTGAAAGGGGTTAAACATTTGTTGGAAATGGAAATAAAGAAGGTCACAATGTACCACAAGAAGGAGATTGCTGAAGATGGAGGACAAAGTACTGTTGATCAGGTTAATCAGGTGGCTTAGTGTACTGAAAATATATATGATGAGAACTATGACTCTGAGGCAGACCTAGATTATGAACCAGTGGGGGAAAGTGACACTGACAATAGTTTGGAGGACAATGAACTGTCTGATGATGAAGAGTATATTGAGGCTAGACAAAATAGAGCGAAGTTTATAAAATATGTTCCTGTTGATGAGGTGGTTGATCATTTTACTACCAATGTTGGGCTATAGAAACTAAGTGACCAAGCAACTGAAGACATATATCAGTGCTCGAGTGAATATGGGGATTCAGATAGGGAAGTCAATTCTATTGGCACAAGTAAAAAGGAGCAAATCGATGAGAACATAAAAAAGTTAAGGAAAAGAAGGGTAGTTTATGATCCTAAGTGTGATAAAAAAATAATGAAATTGGTTCTTGGAATGAGGTTTGAAAATTCTCATAAGTGCAAGTCAGCTATCTAGAAGTGGGCCATTCTCAATGGTCATAATGTTCAAATAATGAGAAGCAATGTTAGACTGTTGGAGGTTAGATGCATTGCGAACTGCCCATGGAGGCTTTATGGGAGCATGATCAACAATGAGAAGACATTTGCTATCAAGACACTCCAACCTGAGCACAGATGCAATAGAGAGTTGAAGAATAGACAAGCTACATTAACATGGATTGTACAAGAATATGTGCACAGGTTTAGGAGAAATCCTAACTGGTTTGTCAAATATTTAGAAGAGGACTTACTTGAGAAGTTTTTTGTGTAAGTTAATAATTGGAAATGTTACAGAGCTAAGTGGAAAGCTCTAGAGATGCTTAGAGGATCATTATAGTAAAGTCAGATCCTACAAAGCTGAACTGATGCGAGTTGACCCCGAAGACAGATTTGACTTTTTACTTGATGATGACAGTTCTTTGAAAGGATTTTTTATTGGATCCAATGCACTTAAAAAGGGTTTTATGAAGGGGTGTAGGCCAATTATAGGGTTTGATGGCTATTTCTTGAAGACCTTCCTTGGTGGAGATTTACTTTTAGCAGTTACAAAAGATGAGAACAACCAAATGTTCCCCATCTTTTGGGCTATTGTTCAGTTTGAGAATGAATTTTTTTGGACATGGTTTTTGGACTTGGTTATGAAAGAGCTCAATATAAAAGATGGCCTTGGGTGGAGCTTTATCAATGATCAACAAAAAGTATATTTTCTTTCATTAACTCTATTTCTATTTTTTTTAATTTGGTGATTTCATTACTTATGATAATTAAAAATTTAATTTCTTTCATTAACTCTATTTCCATTTTTTTTAATTTGTTGATTTAATTACTTATGATAATTAAAAATATAATTTCTTTCATTAACTCTATTTTTATGTTTTTAATTTGTTGATTTCATTACTTATGATAATTATATTAATTTCTTTCATTAACTCTATTTTTATTTTTTTAATTTGTTGTTTTCATTATTTATGATAATTATATTAATTTCTTTCATTAACTTTATTTCAGGGACTAATTAATGCCATAATCAAGTTGGCTCCTAATGCTGAGCACAAAAACTGTGCAAGACATGTCTACTCGAATTAAAAGAAGGACTACAAAGGTCAGACTTTGAAGAATCTCTTTTGAAGGGCAGCTAGAAGCACTATTGAAGCTTCTTTTAATTTTGAACTTGAAGCAATTAACGAGGGTGTTGTTGCAGCAGAAAATTTTCTTCATAGAGACCCTATAAAGTTTTGTAAGTTGCATTTGAGTGAGTTACCTAAGTCATACATAATAAATATTAATGTTTGTGGAACATTTAATAGGTATATAGTGAAAGCTAGAGGGAGACCCATAATTGACATGCTAAAGGATATAAGAGAGTCATTGATGGAGAGAATGCATACAAAATTAATTGAAATGAGTAAGGTGACTGATAACATTTACCTTAGGATTAAAAAAAATTAGAGGAAGTTAAGTTCAATTGTAGGTTATGCATAGTCAAACTTGTGGTAGGAGAGAAATTTCATGTTGCAGTTGTAACTGACAAGTTTCTAGTGGATTTGAAGACACTCACTTATAGTTGTAGGACTTGGCAACTCACATGAATACCTTTTCTGCATGCATGTGCTAGTATTCATTTCATGAATAGGGATAGTGCAAACTATGTACATGCATACTATAGTGTAGAGAAATATATCAGCACTTATGCAATTGGTCTTGAACCAACTAATGGGCCAAACATGTGGCCCAAAGCTGAGGGCACTTCAATTAAACCTCTACACTTCACGAAGATGCCTGGGAGGCCTAAAATGAGGCGAAAGAGAGATGTTGATGAAGAACCAAGGAATCCAAACAAGCTGCCTCAGAATGGACTCCAAATCACATGCCAAGTCTGTTTCCAAGTGGGGCACAACAAGCAAACATGCAAAAATAAAGATAATCCATCTTTCAAGATACCTGAAAAAGTGAAAGTGAGTTTTTTTATATTTAATATTGACTAGATAATTTATGTGTTTGGTTATACATTATATTGATTGTGTTTTCCATGTAATTGAAAAGAGGAAGACCTCCCAAACATAGAGCACCAATGTCTTATACTATGGAGCAGCCATAAACAAGTGAGGCTCAATCTACTAGTGAAGGGTGCATAAATTCAAATCCTTAAGCTACAAGAAAGATTTCAACAACTAATACGACAAACAAAATGGATAAGGAAAAAGGAGCAAAACATAAAACTCAAGTCAACAAGATATCACAAATAAGGTTATTCAGCAAAAAGAGAAAAGATAGGCAATATGGAGTTTTCAGTTTCATTTCTATTTATATTTTGAGCAATGTATTGTGTAATGGATAGTATTAATGTTGAATGAAGTGTTGAGTTGTTTTGTGACTTTTGTACTTGATTGTTATAGATGTGAAAAGGGTACGGTCTTAGAGTCTTTGAAGGCACTAGGAACATATATGTGCAGGTGAGAATCTGATATGTTGATTAAGTGTAGAAAGTGTTTAAGCATTAAATTTATAACATATTATGTTAAAATAATTGACAGATGCCTGTTGAATCAAATGCAAGGGCTGTATGTGGATCAGGAAGCACATCTAAATGGCAAAATCTGTTAACAATACTAGGATTGACTAAGGAATGGGAAGGAATGCAAGATCCAGGGCAACGTAACACTCAACTTCTGCTGTAGTTAATGGAGGAGTTAGAGAGCATGCAAGTGGCATTTCTTTTGAAGGTCCAATTACCCAAGAGAGCATTACATAAAAGTCTACCAGCTATGTATTCCAGATTATAGCTTGCGTCTGCAAATCATTAAACAATTGCATTGTGAAGGGCATGTAGGACAAGACAGGACTGTGTAATTAGTGTAGGCTCAATATTTCTAGCCTACCATTCACAAGGAAGTTTGAAAGCTGGTGTAGAGGTGTCGTATTTGCCAGGTTTCTAAAGGAACAATATCTAATACAGGTTTGTACATGCCATTGCCGATTCCTTCGCAGCCTTGGGTGGAGCTCAGCATGGATTTTATGCTAGGATTACCACACACACAGCGAGGTAATGATTTTATATTTGTGGTAGTTGATCAGTTTTCAAAGATGGTGCACTTTATTCCATGTAAGAAAACCATAAATGTTGTTTGTGTGGCTCAATTGTTATTTCAAGAAGTTTATAGATTGCATGGATTGCCTATATCTATTGTGTCTGATCGAGATACCAGGTTTCTTAGTCATTTTTGGCGAAGTTTATGGAAGATGGTGAACACGCAGCTTAATTTCAGCAGTGCCTATCATCCATAAATAGATGGGCAAACTGAGGTGGTGAATCGATCTTTAGGTAATCTATTGAGGTGCTTAGCAGGTGAGCATGTGAAGAGCTGGGATCAAAAGTTGTGTCAAGCAGAGTTCGCTCATAATCATGTTATCAATCGAAGTACTAGTTTTAGTCCTTTTGTTGTGGTGTATTTTGTTGTACCACAAGGACCGTAGGATTTGATTCCTCTTCCAGATAAAAAGAGAGTTCATGGTAAGGCAGTAGGTGGATTACAGGATGTTCATAGGGCTGTCCATGAAAATTTAGCCAAAGCTACTTCCAAATATAAGCAGGCTGCTGACAAGAAGAGGCGGTATGTTGAGTTTGATGTGTGGGCAGTTCTCACTAAGGAGAGATTTCTTGCAGGTGATTATAATAAGTTGTCTGCCAAGAAGATTGGACCACTTGAAGTTATTGAGAAGATCAATCCTAATGCTTACCGTTTGAAGTTGCCTAGTCACATTCGAACTGCGAATGTTTTTAATGTTAAGCATTTGATTCCACATGCAGGTGATTCATCCGAGGAGTCAGATTCATGGACGAATTCTGTCCACCCTGAGGAGAATGATGCAAATAGAGTCATAGAAGAGTAAGCAATTCGATTCTTAGAAAAATACCAAAACTTGTAGTAGTGGCAGTTTCGTAAATAACTATAACTTTGGAGTTTTGAATTTTAGAAATTTCAAAGGCCATTTTGATTGGAAACGGACCAAAGATTCGGAGTCACAAGCTTTGCTTGTGAGGCCCGTTGTATTTAGGGCAAATTCTATGGTTTAGGCCTTCAAAAAGGTAAATTTGTGTTTTAATTGTTTAGAAAGTCTTATTTCCTAGTTTATTTAGGTTTGAACTTTTATTTTCTAGTTTGATTAGGATTTGTTTTAGGGTTTTTTATTCAAGAGTTATTGTTTTGGCTTTTTTACGTCAGATTACTAATAGAATTCGAATTTTCTTTAATATTTCCAAAATTCTCTGAATTTTGATGCCTATACCATGAATTCAAGAATTGCAGGTTGTAAAAGGTTAGTGATTGGTAGTCGTGCGCAATTCAACAATTATTAATAATTATCTTACATTCTTCCACTACGTCAACTTAAGACCAATTAATCAACATTTTATGTATTTATGCTGTATTAAGGATGAATATGTTATATTTTGTCTTCCATAGCTGCTAGTTGTTCAGCTATATACATTAAACGTCTTTTTGTGCTTTAGTTACTATGCGATCATTTACGTTAAACATCTAAGTACTCAATGTTAAATACCATTTCAGGTTTATTGAACTTTTTTAGTCATTTCAGGTTCATGCTTATATCAGTGATTCATGTTTTTTTTTTTTAGTTTTGGTCAATATGTCAGTGATTCAAATGTACCATCAAAATTATACAATTAGCAAATTTTGTAAAGAAAGATAATTCAAACTATATATAACATTAAGTTATAACATTATAGTTGCAAATTTAAACCTACATAAGCATCAAAATATAGCATTATAAAGTCAGATTCCAGAAATTCAAATCCTCCTATTTAGATTACAAGCAACATTTGCTTTGTCCCACTAATTGGACAATTAACCATATTGAACATGACAATTACAGCAATCAGAAGCACCAAAATAAAAACTTTCAATTTCTTAACATCATGCTTCAGCTTCTTGTTCTCAGTCATCTTCATTATGTCTATTCTTTGATACATTGCAATCTTCCCTCCATGCTTTCATGTAAAGCATCATATTCTTCTAAAGTTTTTTCAAAGTCTGCATTATTTTCTTCAAATTTTCTTTCAGCATACTTCACTTTCTCAGACATTTTAACCTCCACATTAAACAATATCTTCAATGTCTCCTCATATCTATCTCTTTCAGCCTTTATTCTAAAAAAAACTTATTTTTGATGTTCTGGAATTTCTGGATCGACCCACTGAAAGAAGCTACAGTCATCATGCTATAGTGCAAAACAAAATAATAATTATTTCAACAATTATAAACATATATGCAACTGAAATTTCTTGAGCTTACAAAAATTGACAACAAATTTTTAAACTTCCCTACCCTTTGAATCAGACATCTGTAGAAGCGGCGTCCAGGATTTTGCTCGGTCATTGATGTATAAACACTTGCAATAATCTTATGCCCACATGTTCTTTCTAGAATTGAGCTTGAAAATGGCAAAGAAGAGTGAGATGATCTGTCCGAAGATGGATTTCTTCCATTAGTAACCAACCTTGAGCTGCTACTTGGCATTTTAAACAATTTGTTAAAATGCAAAGTTTCAAATGTCGTGATTAAACTGCAAAAATGACTAAAAGTCAGGATTTAATTTGCAAATAACCCTTTTAATAATTTGAAATATCTTATATTTTTTAAATAATAATATCAAGAACTATAAAAATAATATTAATGCTGATTTTTTTAAGACAACACAAATTAGATTAGTATTTTTATTGATTTTTAAATGCATTTAGTTGTTTTAAGAGTGAGCGTAATATAATGTCTTGAATTTGGAGCTAATTGATCAAAGGTAAATTGTTTTGAGAAAAATGATCAGAAAATTGATTTTGCAGTAACTAGTTACAAGTTTAGGGGTCAAATTGCTACTGCTGCCTTAAAAAGACACTGTCTGCATGCACTTTACAACAAAGAATCTCAATCTTTTAGGTGATCTTATTGCCTCGGCAAAACTGATTTTTAGGTGTATAACATATATTTCCCTATTTGGGTTTTTTCCCTTTCATTTGCTGCTCCATTCAGGTAATTACTCTCTAGCTTAATTTGATTGGTAGTCATGATATTGATATTGTCTGAAAAATGGCTGGCATATGTTGGTTGAATTGCCACTGAGAATGATTTTGCCATGCATTAATAATTCTTGAGGGTCATTGGACTATATGTTACTAATGTTATTTCATTTAATTTGAATCTTTTTCAATGAAAACGTTTAAATTCTAGTTGAATTTTTTCATGGGAAAAATGGTATTGTGCTACCCATCAACGCCAAAGAAACTAGCAATGATAGTGGGATGCTTTGTTGCTGGAACTGCACTTTTTGCTGTGGGTTTGCATCTTTCTTATATTAATGTTGGCCCTTAATAGGTTCGAATTAAAGCTCGAAGTGATTTTATCAAAGAGTAATTGAAAAAGAGAAATGCCAAGGGATAGAAACTCTTCACTCATGGATTGGTTTTGCAATAAAATGTCAATTTTGGTCCAAATGTTAAACAGTGATGATCTAATGCAGTGAGGGAGAGGTCTAATGAAAACTTCTCTTCAAGAGTATTATACAATTTGTGAATCCTACTGCATTTGTAGAATTATTTCCACATAATTTAATAACGAGACGACTGTCTAAACCTAACTTAAAAAAAAGGATGAATGTCCCCTAATGTGTGGTCTGCCAATATTTAGATCATTTAACTTCTTTGTTAACAAAAAAAATATTATTTATGGGATGCAATTTTTTTCTAAGTTTTAATTTTCTTAGGGTTTAAGCCTTTTTTTTTTTTTTGAGAAATATGAAACTTCATTCGGAGCAAAGAAAAATCACACATGACACTTTCCACCACTTCTCTAGGCAAAGAATCAGTCTAGATGGATTCAACATTGCGAAGATTAAAAGATAAGTTAGCTAAAACATGTGCTACTCTATTAGTTGTTCTCGGTTTATAACTAAAAGAGAGAGAACAAAAGCCACTGTATAAAGAGTGAATATCAGTGATAAGTAAACCCATAATTGTTAAGTCTGGGACATTTGAGTTCAACTTTTGGATGAGAGGGAGACAATCCATTTCAAAAATGACCTTGTCCAACTGCATCGAAGCCACAAGTTAAGCACCCATAAGGCACGCCTTAACCTCTAAAATTTCTGGAACTAAAAGTGTATTGGCTTGGAAGGTTTTCGCAACCATTAAATGATTGGAACTATCTCTAATAGCTACGCCAAAACCTGTGCCCATATTCTCCCTGACATCCATATCGAAATTAATTTTAATGGAATCAGGACCTGGTGGTTGTCGACGAGATGAAGTATCTAAGTACAATTGGACCTACACTTTCTGGTTTGCCTCTTCATAGTCTTCGAGTAGCCTCAATAAATTTTGACGACAAAATTTCCCCTCCAATCTCTTTTCTTCACAGAATAAAATATCTCTAGCATACCACATGTACCACAAGGACATAAGAAAGATGGAATAACCTTCTTTTGGTAGACGAGATCGTTGTTTCAGAATCCATTCTACAATATCACCTTGTCTATCTGGTGTCATGACCATTATTCTTTAGCAGCTAGTATACCAAAAAGTAGAGCTCCATTGACAGTCCTTGAATGTATGTTCCAGAGTTTCCTTAGCATCCCCACATCGTCTACACATCCCAGCTATCGCAACATTTATTGTAATTAATGTCGAACCCATTGGTATAAGTTTATGAAGCAATCTCCAAGTGAATAGCTTCACCTTAGGGGGTAGTGTCAAACTCTGTAGCCATTTCCAATTTTCAACATTTGAAGACAAAACTTATCCCCTTGGATCAGCTTAGTGTAGACTGTGAGCAATTTGATACGCGGTTTTAACAGTATATATCCTAGTTCTAGAATAATGCCACATCAATAAATCATGCGATTTTCTCAAACTTAGAGGCATTGATAATATTTGTTTAGCTTCTTTCGGTAGAAACAGCTGTTGTATAAGCTCTCTATTCCACGCAGTCTGACTTTCATTCATCAGGGCACTCACCTTAAGATTTAGGTCCACATTTTCATTGGGAAGAAACAGCTGCTGTATAAGCTCTCTATTCCACGTAGTCCGACTTTCATTCATCAGGGCACTCACCTTAAGATTCAGGTCCACATCCTCATTGGGAGTTGAGGCCTTGAACTGTGGTTGATCTGGTAACCATCACACCAAATACTAATATTTTCACCATTTTTCCACTCTCCACCATATGCCTTTCTAAAGCAGATATCGAGTCTGGATTATGCCCTTCCAAGAGTAAATAGGGTTGAAACCTCTTTATGCCTCCATAAAAGAGTTTCTAGGACAATATATGGCTTTAAGAGCACGGGCTAGCAAAGAATTAGGATTAGTGATTAACCTCTATCCTTACTTTCCAAGCATGGCCAACTTGAAAGATTAGAAATCCCAGAAACCTAGACCATCTCTTTCCTTTAATTTGCATAGCTTGTCCTAAGAACACTAGTGAATGTTCCGTTCCTTAGCTCCATTTTCACTAGAAGATAGATATTAAAGAATTTATATCATTGAATACCTGAGTGGAGAATTTAATGCAGCTCATAAGATATACTGGGATAGATTGAGCTACTGACTTGATCAAAATCTCCTTTCTCGCCATTGATAATGAGCGCTCCTTCCAATTTGATAATTTCTTTTTAATTTGGTTTATTACATCCTGGAATAAGAGTTTCTTAGACCGAGTGATGGCTGTGGGAATTCCAAGATACTTAGCATGATTATCAACATGTTTCACACCAAGCAAACTTCTCAAAGAGTTACTAGCTTCAGAAGATATATTAGAGATGAAAGAAATTTTAGATTTCTCAAAATCAATTTTCTGTCTAGAGGCTTTTTTAGGGCTATTTGCAAAATTTGAAACTTTTTTCCCAATTTATAGAGATTTTAAAAGTATTTCCCTTTTTGTGGTGAATTTTTTTTTAGAAAAAAACATTCGCCATTTTAAATAGCTTAATTAGATGAAGACAAAAGTCAGCCTACTGCTTCCACTAGTAGAAAAGGCAAAATGAAAAAAAATGTAAACATGTTTTGCCAATATGAATGGTGGAATGCAGCCTACATCCCAAGACAAGACAACGACTGAAGGATGAGCTCATTCCATCAATATGAAAGGCTGAATGGCTAAGCTCTCATGCTCAATGATTGGTATAAATTATTTGTGATGGGTAAAAATAATAAATTTGTTGGTCCAATTAATTTAGGTTTTTTCTTTTTTTTTTGTTTTTAGTTTCAAAGTAATTTGTTAATAATTGTTGTATATAATGCAACATATTTTTTTCCACAAATTATATCATGGACCCCTGTCCATATTGCTACATGGACCAGGGGCCCATCACATGTGGGAAATGAAAAAGGAGTGCTCCTTTCTTTTTTTTTTTTTACGTTTTTTGTTAATATCTGTTGAGCCAAATACGTTTTCTTCTTGTTTGAGAGTTTTCCTCTTTTGAAACTCTCCTTTTTTTTTGAGAGAATTTCTGTTCTTCTTCCTCCTCTTGTTTTTGGATTCAGGCTTGTTTTTCTTGATCTTGTTCTTCAGCTTCTTCTTCTTTTTCTCTATT
>CATIWM010196435.1:0-25707 GCA_949671775.1 Mallotus repandus
TTTTAAGTTTTTTACTCTATTTTTAGTTGTTTTATTTCATTAAATAGGAATTTTGAGTAAATTGGTGAGTTAAAATTTTTAAAATGAAATATATGATTTTTTTTATTGAATAAATTCAATAAATATGGTTGTTTTTGGTTGTTGTTGATAGTTGTTGTTTTGTTGTTAAGTTGTCCTTGTGTTGTTTGAAAAATTTAGTAGGTGCACTTATTTTGTTAGATTTTTTAAAATAATTAATGATTTTATTTTGATTACATTTTTTATAAATATTTGAAGTAAATTATGTTTTTTATATTTCAATTTTTAATTTATTTTAGTTTAATATTTTCTAAAAAGAAAAGGTTCATTTTTGTTCATAACGTTTTGAACGGGCCTCTTTGTTTTGTTTTGTTTTGTTTTTTTTTTTTTTTTTTTACTCAAACAAGCCTAACCTTTTAGAAAATCAACTATTTAAACCTCTTATTTTAAGAGAGCCATTAATGTTACTAAGATGGCTAACAATGAACCCTACAAATTTCAGTTAAATTAATAAAAAATTAAAAACCAAGTAAAACATCAGCTAGCACATCATACATATTGAGAATCCTAAACAGCTGCTCAGGAGACCTCTGGGCAATAGATACAACCTCCCCAAAATTCAACAGCTGCATCTCGCACCCTTCAGTGTCATTAAAACAAACATCTTTAGCAGAATCAGACCCACTAAATATATGATCAGAAAGCCTTTTTTTTCAACAGTCAAGAGAACCCAAACACCAATCTTAACAGAACGTATCCATTTCTTCATTTTCTCATCCAAAATTTTCCATTCAATCTTTTTTACCTCTTGGATGCTCAATATCTCAACGCCCAGAATAACCAAACACTCATCCAAAGCATCTCTTCTAACATTACAGTAGACTTGAACACATTCATTTTCATACTTGGACCGAATCATTTGGTCAGCAATCACTTTCAAATCCTTATCAGCATCACTGTGAACCAAGTCGACACATAAATAGATTTCACCCAGACTCCCTCCGCACTTATGGAAACACTTAATGCTTTGGTTGATGTTTCCGTTAAATTAATAAAAAAAATTGACATGGCTAATGGTGTCACAATGATGTTGCCAGTGGTGATGCTACTGTTTATGGTAGTTTTGTATTTCTGCTCTTCGGTTAAAGAATTTTTGGCTTTGCGCTCCTTCATATTCAGGGGCGGTAGTATTTATCAAAGCTATTTGGGTTCAAGGTGCTCGATGAAATGCCTGAACCATGCTTTCCTTTATTAACGTTTCAATCCATTTCTTTGTTTCGCTTAAAACTTGCGCTGAATTAAACCCTTTACATCGTTCTTTTCACCTACAAGAACTGGTAGAACCAAACCCAGAATCAGATGAAACCAATAAATTACCACACCAAAAGACAAGTATAATAACAATAGAACAAACACTTGACTAACTATTGATTGAGTACCAAAGTGAGGCTTGGGCATATGAGAATCATTAATATCATTAATCACAGCCATAGCCGGTGCTGTTTTAGACCTATGCCAATCGATCTTGGTTACCAAGACTGCCGCTGCTGATATGGAGAGCCATGAATACTGAATTCTTGATTAGAAGATGAAGGTTTTGGTGAATTAAGAGAGAGTGTTAAAGCTTCGGAAATAGGAGATGTGTCATTAGGAGATTGAGAAGGGCAAAAAATGAGATGCTCTTTAAACTCAGACGGAGTAAGAGATAGAGGTAGGGAGATTTCATTATCTTTTGGTAAAGAGCAGGGCAGAGGCGACAATTGGGGTGGTGTTTTTTTTTCTTGGACTGTGATACGGAAGTAATGGTTCTTTCTCCACCTAGGTACTTTTCTTTTACAAAAGAAAACTCCAAAGGAACGATCTTTACTAGATTCTGGACAAATTGGCCTTTCTGGGTTGAGGGAAAATTTAAGCAGAATCTGAATCAGACAGTGAATAATTTGACAATTTTAAGAGCCACAACAGACAAAGAGATCAAATGAAAAAAAAAGTGTGTAAGATTTTTTTAGATAAAGAGGGAGTGTGATTCGGTCTGTTCTACTGAGAAGGCAATCGGGCAAGACAGCCATAACAGGTGCTGGGAAAGACGGTGTTAATATTGGAAGCGTTTCCTTTCTCTTGTGAGCATTCTGGTGGTCACCAAGAGTTTGAGAAGTGCAGAATTTGCGAGGACAATAAAGGCATTGAAAGTCGTGATGGGAAGAGGAAGGTGGTGGTTGTGGCGATGAATTTTTTCTTGGTGGTTTTGAAGAAGCTGGAAAGGGAAGTTGGTGTTAGTGGATCCACCGTTAGTTTTGTTTGGTGGTCCATAATTAGTCATGTCAATAATATTAACGATTCTGTCAAAATAAGAGGCTTAAATAGTTAATTTTTAAAAAAATTATGCTAGTTTAAGCTAACAAAAAAGAAAAGAGCTTATCAGAGCCCCAGCGAAAATGAACCTTTTCCCTTTTCTAAATGATTATATTTGAGTTGTTGCTATTTTTAGCTCTTTTAGTTGTTGTGAGGTTGTGCATATTTTTTTGCTTGTTTTACTCTATTTCTAGTTGTTTGATTTCTTTAGAAATCAAATTTTTAAATAAATGAGTGGGCTAAAATTTTTAAAAGTGAAATATATATAGTTTTTTCACTGAATAAATTTAATAAATATGGTTGTTTGTTGTGAAATTATGGTTATTCTTTTGTTGTTTTATCTTGAGTTGTTATTCAATTGTTGTTCAGTTGTTTGAATAATTTAATAGTTGCAACTTATTTTTTTTAGATTTTAAAAAATAACTAATGATTTTATTTTGGTTAAATTTCTTATAAATAGTTGAAGTAAATTATTTTTTTATATTTTAGTTTTTAATTATTTTAGTTTAATATATTTTCTAAATGATTATATTTGAGTTGTTGTTAGGTTGTTGCTACTTTTTTAGTTTTTTTTCTTGTTGTTTTCATGTTATTGTCATGTTGTCCATATTTTTTACTATTTTAAGTTGTTTTTTAACTCTTTTTTTAGTTGTTTGATATCTTTAAATATTACAAATTTTTGAGTAAATGAGTGAGTTAAAAATTTTGAAAGTGAAATATATGATTTTTTACCTAATTAAATTCAAGGAATATGTTTTTTTTTTAAATTATGGTTGTTGTTTTGTTCTTGTTGAGTTGTTGGAAAAATTTAATAGTTGCAACTTAATATTTTTAGATTTTTAAAAATTATTAATGATTTTATTATGGTTAAATTTTTAATAAATATTTGAAAAAAATTATTTGTTATATTTCAATTTTTAATTTGTTTTAGTTTAATATTTTTAAGTGGTTATATTTAAGTTGTTATTGATATTTTTTTTATTGTTTTGTGGTTGTTGTCTATGTTATTTTTTTTTTGCTTGTTTTATGTTTTTTATGTGTGTTATAAATTAATTATTTTATTAATAAATTTATTTTAACTTTATTTTATTAATAATTATGTAATAATATATATAATTTTTAATTTATTAATTAATTTATATAAATATAATTAATTATTTATTAGTTATTGTTGCGAGGTTACTGTTGATATATTATTGTTTTTATATGGTTTATAATTATTATTGATGGTGGTTGTTGTCAAATTGTTTATACATCATAGAATAACTGTACTTTTGAATGATTTATTGTTAACACTATATCTTTTTTTTAAAAAGTAACTATATATTTAATAAATATTAAAATGTTCTATGTTTTGGTCATTTTTTAAAACTTTTATTTTTCTTGTTTTATCTTGTCTCCAGTTGGCTTAATTATTTTTCATGTGATTTCTCCTTCACTAAAGTTATTTGTTACATTTACAACATCAACTACAATAGAAGATTAGTCAAGAATAATCTTGTTCATTGAATTGATTCTTTAGTGGTGATTTATGGTACTGATATGACATTATTGGTTATTCTTTGTATTGCTATTAATATTAATTTAGTTAAAAGTTGATTAGTTAGTTAATTAGTCAATAATTAGCTAAGTGAGAATATAACTAAAACAAAATTGTAAAGAAACTTATTATGGAATCACAACAATTCTATTTTCTCTCTGCAATAACTCTTCTCTCTCTTTTTCTTTTTGCAAAAGCTTTTCTTTCCTTTACTCTTCTTTTTCTTCCTCCTTTGCTCTCTTCTTCTTTCAATTCTAATCTATTCTTATTTGCTTGTTGCTCTATAAGAAACGCTAGACACAACAATTTGGTATCAGAGCAATATAATCTAGACCAATCCATCACTTCGCTCATGAAAAACAAAAAAAATAGAAACAAGATCAAGAATTTGGCTGTTGACATTGAAGACTATGAGTTACAAATTGAAGATAAAGTTTCTCCTCAACCACAACACAAAGAATTAGACCGAGCAATGATTCTTGGTAGAAAAAGGGAGGAACTTACCAGTAAATTTGATAAGCTTTTGGAAGTGGTTCAACATCAACAACAACAAATGGGTAAGATTCTTGATTCTTAAATTAACCCTAATGTTCAACTGGGTAAAATTGGGAATAGAATTCTTTCTACTCCTAAAGCTAGGGATTTTAGGAAAATCACAAGGGGATATAAAGGAATTAATAGTGGGTTTAAACCTAATTTTTTAAAGATTGACATGCTAGTCTTTGATGCGGCTAATGCAAGAGGATGGATTTATAAATGTGAGAAATTCTTCCAATTGAATGAAATTGGTGAAGAAAATAAGATTGAATTAGCCTCCATGTATTTTTCAGAAAGAGTTGATTTGTGGTTTTAAGGTTGGCTTGTTAGTAATGATGATAGTGAGTGGGATAGTTTGTGAAGGATCTAATGAAAAGATTTGGTAAAAAAAATGTGAATGCAATCATTCAGGAATTCAATAAACTTTAGCAAGAAGGTTCAGTGATTGAGTACTAGGAGAGATTCGAAGAACTTAAATCTCTCATGGTTAAATATGTTCCTGGATTAGATAAAAGGTATTTTGTATCTAGTTATATGAGTGGCCTTAAACCCTCAAACCTTTATCAAGCTTTTGAACTTTTTGAGTTACAAGAAAAATAAATCAATGCCCTGCCCGATCTAAATTTACTGAAATAATACCTTTAAAAACTCAACCTGGACCTATTCTAACCCAAATTATTGTTCACCTTCTCATTCTAGACCTTCCAAACTTTACAATTCTCAAAATACAAACCACTAGAAATTCCCAAACAATAAAAATAGCTTTTTCAACCAAACTCGTGACCATTTATAACAAAAAACCGCCTAGTGCTTGTTATAGGAGTGGAGAAATGTTTATTCCAGGACATCAATGTGAAATAAGTAATTTTTAGCTTTAAACAATGAAAAAGATCATGAATCTGATGTTGAATAGGAGATACAAGGTTATGAAGAAATTAGAGATTATGAAGAGAAAGATGATATTCATATCTCAAATAATACTTTGGAAAGTCACAGATTTGATAATACCATTTTAGCGAATGGGATGGTTAATAATAAAAATATTGTAATTTTGATGGATGGTGGCAGTACTCATAGTTTTGTAGACAAGAAATGGGCTAAAGAAATGAAATGTAAGGTGGGTAAAGCTGTTGCATTTATGGTTACTATGGTTGATGGGAGTAAATTAGTGAGCAACTCTAAATGCATTAATTTCACCGGGACAATGGAAGATCAAATATTCACTCATAACATGAGAATTGTTGGCTTGGGAGAATATGGAATGGTGCTAGGAGTATATTGGATGAAGAAATACAATCCAGTTTTGTCAGATTAGCAAGTGTGGATGGTAAACACTTTTCAATTCAAGGGATCAGACCTCATGGGAACTAAACACTTTTTAATTCAAGGGATCAAACCTCATGGGAACTTACACATGATGACTAGTAAATCTTTGAAGAAATTAATTAAAAAAGGCAGTTAACATAGTGGCTCAGTTGTTTTCTTTATAAACTCAAACTTAGACTATTGAAATGGTGCCTGCTAATTTACAATCATTACTAGATGCATATGAAGATATCATTCAAGAACCAAATAGACTGCCTCCAATTTGATTTCATAATCATAAAATGCCTCTTAAGCTTAATGTTTAACAAGTAAACATAAGGCCATACATGTATTCACATATTCAAAAGGATGAGATAGAGAAATTGGTGAAAGAAATGCTTTAATCTGAGATTATACAACCTATCAACAGCCCTTATGCTAGCATAGTCTTATTAGCCAAGAAAAAAGACGGCAGTTGGAGATTTTGTGTGGACTACGGACAACTTAATAATCTTACCATTAAAGATAAGTTCCTATTTATGATTTATTAAATGAGTTAGCTGGTGCAAAATATTTTTCTAAGCTAGATTTGAGGGCAAGCTATCACTAAATATGCATGAACGTAGAAGATATTCACAAAATTGCTTTTAAAACTCATCTTGGCATTATGAGTTTAAAGTTATGCCATTTGACTTAACCAATGCACCAACAACATTTTAAGCTTTAATGAATTCAGTGTTTGTGGATTTTTTACGAAAATTTATTTTTGTATTTTTTATGATGTTTTGGTTTATAGTCCTACTTGGGAATCTCATTTGCGACATTTGTAAGTAGTTTTTTTTATCTTCTTAGGCTACATCAGTTATAGGCTAAACTTTCTAAATGTTCTTTTGGCCAACATCAAATAGAGTATTCAAGCTATATTATTTTTGAATGTAGTGTCAACATTGATCCTGAGAAAATACAAGCAATGTCAAATTGGCCTAAGCCTAAATCCTTGAAGTCATTACAAAGTCTTTTAGGATTAACATGTTACTATTAGAAATTTATTAAAAATTATAGTTCTATTGCTAAACCATTGGCTAAACTTTTGAAGAAAGATAGTTTCAAATGGTCTCCTTTGGCTAAAGGAGCTTTTATTTCTCTTAAATAAGCAATGACTAGTGCTCTTATATTAGCATTGTTGAATTTTTCTTTGCAGTTTGTTTTAGAGACCAATGCTTGTGGTTCAAGTCTTAGAGTTGTGCTTATGCAACGTAGTAGACTTGTTGCTTTTCTAAGTAAATCTTTGAGTCCTAAGCATCAAGTTTTATCAATTTATGAAAAAGAATTTATGGCAATTCTGATGGCTGTCACTAAATGGAGGCACTACTTGTTGCATTCACCTTTTGTGATTAAAACAAATCATCCAAGTATCAAATATCTATTGGAGCAAAGGTTGCATACTTACATTCAACAAAAGAGAATGACCAAGTTATTGAGGCTGTATACTATTTTCTATAAGAAAGGAGTACATAATAGAGTTATAGATCCATTATCAAAAAGAGATTATGATGTTGTCTCTGGTTCTCTTTACTCTTTAACTACTATTGTTGTCTCTTTTTGCATCTCTGACATATAGGCTACTTATAAAGATTATCTTCTTGTTTCCAAACTAATTCCTGACTTATCAATTACTCCTTCAACAAATCATGTTTATTAATTTGATAATAGACTTTTAAGACACAACGGGAAGAAATATGTTGGCTCTCATGGTGATCTTCAACACCAATTGGTTGTTTTTGCCACAACTCAGCCTTAGGTGGCCATTACTGGCACCTACCATATGTTGAAGTCTCTGAAATGAAGAAGGAGGTAATTTCTCATATTTTTAATTATGCCATTTGTCAAACTTGTAAAATTGAATCCCTTCCCTATCCTCGCCTTTTATAGCCCCTTCCAATTCCTAACCAAGCTTGGCAACACATTTCCATGGATTTTATTAAACAATTGCCAAATCTGAAGGCAAAAATACTATTTTGGTAGTTGTTGATAGATTTACAAAATGTGCCCACTTTTTAGCTCTCTCTCATACCTTTGATATAGCTATAGTTACCAAATTATTTTTCAAATTTTTAAACTTCATGAGATGCCTCTTTCAATTATTTCTGACTAAGACAAGATCTTTAACTTTAGGGAAAATTATAAAAAATTACCCTGTGGTTTGAGTCCTAATCATTTTCTGACTCGTGTTTTGAACCCTAACAAACTAGTACCCTGAGTTTCATTTCGTTAGCAAAGAATAAAAATTCAGCTAACACCATTATAAATGTTGACATGGCAAAGGGTATTATCGTCTCATCACATAATATTTGTTTAATAACTCTGCCACGTCAGCATCATTTCAATGTCTTCTTTAAAAAAAAAAAAAGCTGCTAGTGTCCTCTCCTTCTTTAACATCTTCATATTCAAGTGTTGTCTTCCTACCAAGCTATTAGTGGTGTTGACCGGAAACTAGCAAACCCAACTCGATTCACTCCACCGCTGCTGCCGCTGCCTCCACCAGTGCAATCAGGTTCTGAATGGTATTTGAGATGTAAAGTTCTTGAATTGAACCTTAAAGATAATTTGCAGAAAGGTCAAGGCTAAAAAGAGAATTTAAATTGGATAACTCACTAGGAATCAGACCTTTAAAGTAACAAAAACTTATATCAAGAGAAGTGAGATTGCTAAGAGTAAAAATCCACTCAGGAATTGAACCACCAAAACAGTTTTGTGAAATGTCAAAGACTGAAAGAGATGTGAAATTAACATTAGATTTAGGTGAAACTGCAATAAGATTACTTTTAGACAAGTGTAATTCTGATAAAGAAAGGAGAGTGTTCATTACCGGCAACCAGGTAGATATCGTACTAAGATTCACACAACTTAAATATAGGTGTTGCAGTTAAGGTAAAAGGGAAACCCAATGAAGATTATCAACATACAATTTAGCTTCTCCCATAAACATGCAAGCACCTCGAACCCCAAGCTCCCGTAAACTAGAAAGATTTCCATATTTCCACAGGCAACAAGAACCTTCTTTAAAAAAATTTAATCACTTTATTTAAAAAAATTTAATCACAAGTGCATGCCATGTAAATCCAATTTAGTCTCTAACGCATCCCACTTCATTGCCTCATTTAAAATTGAAGATCCAGTAATTTTTACAACCAATAAAGTCTCATTTTCACCCAAAATCATCATCAACTTATGAAATGAAGTTGGATAATCATTTGAGTTTTGCACAATTGACATGATTGTAGGACAATAATTCAAGATTGAATTGCAGGTTCTCAATAAAAATGGAATACCTAAAGCCTTCATCTTTTAATGCCATAATACTATTTCAAAAAGTGCACTGTGAGCTCCAAATGACGCAAGAATCATTTCGAACAAACCATATCGACCTAAAACCCTTATTTTTCCATTTAGTCAAGCAACCTCTTCATTTCTCCAAACAATCCTAATTTTCCATATGCATACATGACACACCTAAACTCAAACAGTGATGGCTTCATTCCTTTCCCTCTCATCTCTTCAATCAAAACTTGTGCTTCTCTAGGCCTACCCATTTCGCATAACCCATTAATCATTGACTTGTAGCCTTGCCTTTTTATATGAACAGAGTTAGAATTGTAGACCAATTTTATTAAACGAGCATAATAATTATCAAAGCAGCATATTGAGTTATGTTTGGATTGAGACTCGACTAAATTGCAATAAAAAAGAACAAGGTCTCTCTCTTTATATTGTAATCTGGAAATAGAATCAGAGATTAGAGTTGCTGATTTAGAATGGTAGCCTTATTTATTAAGAAAAGTAATAAGATTAGCTATTAGCTTTGGATTCCAATCAAACCATCTTGTTTCTGCAATCTTTGAGTACAGGTGCAAAACATGGTCAATTGGTTAATGTAAGAGCTTTTGCTCAATGGCAAGGAGTGGAGTGGGAGAGATTAACTAACGTACAGGAAAAGCGAGTGAATAGAGGTGGGGGTGAGAGGAGCAAGGATTGAGAAGATGAGAGAGTGCGTCAAGAGCTATAGATTTAGGTGATGCTACAACAAATTTCTTAATCAAAAGGTTTATGGCTATGGCATCTCATTCAGCAGTGGCAATGGCAAAAGAAGACAAGAATCGTTGCCCTTGTTTGCTTAAAGCTGCACATTCCAAAACCTATTTTCTTCGTGCTACTAGTTGTCGGCGGCAAGGTTGGTGGTGGTGGTCGCATTCAGGGAGCTGCCCGCTCCATAAAAGTTCTAAGGTTGGTAGTTCAGGAGATGGGGGAGCAGGTGAAAGGGATTTGCTTTAGGTGAAACAAAATTCCTTTTCTTTAAGACACATTTTGGATTCTAACTTTAAGTGGACAAACGATTTTGCCCTTCACCACGTTAGCCATATAAACGGTATTAGTTGAATTTTTGTTCTTTGCTAACGGAACGTTACACAAGGTACTACTTTGTTAGGATTCAAACCACGGGTCAGAAAGTGATTAGGGCTCAAACCACATGGTAATTTTTTATAATTTTCCTTTAACTTTAATAGACTTTTCTGGCAAGAATTTTCTAAACACCTAGGCACTTCCCTACATTTTAGTACAACCTACCACCCTCAAACAGATGGCCAAACTGAATGCCTCAATGGATGTCTGGAGACTTATTTAAGATGCATGTGCTCCACTAAGCCTTATCAAAGGCATGTGTGGTTATCACTTGTTGAGTGGTGGTATAACACCACTTATCATTGCAGTTTGAAGATGAGCTCATTCCAAGCACTCTATGGTTATCCTCCTCCTTTGTTACCTTATCCTTTGGACTCTCATGCCTGTTTAGCATCTGTGGATGATTTGCTTAAGTAGCGACAACATTTTAATTCTTTTATAAAAGAGAATTTAGCTCAAACACAAAAAAAAAAATGAAGTAATACTATGACTCCAAGAGGCTTCAACGACAATTTAATGTTAGTGATATGGTATATTTGAAGCTTCAACCCTATACATAGTCCTCTCTTGCACTCAGAAAGAGTTTGAAGCTTTCACCCAAGTTTATGGTCGATTTGAAGTTTTCGAAAGGATTGGACCCATAGCATATAAACTTAATCTTCCCTCTTCATCCTTGATTCATCCAGTCTTTCATGTTTCTTTACTCAGAAATAAAATTGGTGATCAACAACATGTAAGTCCTTCCTTGCCTGCAGTTGGTCCTTTTGGTTAATTCAAGGTGGCTCTTGTAGTAGTCCAGATTCAGTGGGTTAAGATGAGTCCAAATGATAACACTTGGGAAGATACGATTGTCATTGAAGCATAATTTCCAAATTTTCATCTTGAGGACAAGACTAATGCCAAAAGGGAGGGTATTGTTACATCTACAACAACTATAACAGCTAATATGCAACCTGGTAGTGAAGATTAGTCAAGAATAATCTTGGTAATTCTTTACTAGTGATTTGTGGTACTGATGTGACATTAATGGTTATTCTTTGTATTGCTATTAGTATGATTTAGTTAAAAGCTTATTGGTTGGTTGGTTTGTAAATAATTAGCAAAGTGAGAATATAACTAAATAGAATTGTAAAGAACTCATTATTGAAGGACAACAATTCTATTTTCTCCCTACAATAACTCCTCTCTTTTTCTTTCTGCAAAAGCTCTTTCTTTCCTTTACTCTTCTTCTTCCTCCTCCTCTGTTATCCTCTCCTTTGAATTCTAATCTGTTCTTATTAGCTAGTTGCTCCATGAGAAACACTGAATGCAACATTATCATGGCTGTCTTTTATTGTTTAGCTAGTGGGTTGATAAATCTTCATTAATATAATGAACTTTTCAAATTCAAATGCTTCAACACAATTGTAAACAAATCATTTTTGAATCTAATGTTTGAAGAAGTCATAGTATAAAAAACTTGCGCTGGATTAAAATATCACAATATTGTACAATACGTCTCAAGAGATTTTTAATTAACTTACCATTCTTCGGTAGATTGTACTAAAAATAGAGATCCTGACAATTGAATAGAATCATAAAAATATTATTTGATTCTAATACAATGAAATTTTTTACAATTCAACAGCAATATAATGTAAGTACTTTCCATTCTCTAAAAAGCTAAATTCTGCTAAGCTCAACCATCAATTGATGGTGTGAAAACTACCGTTTGTTATCAGGGAACAAAACATTAAAAAAAAAAAAGGCATTACCTGAGCAGAATCTAGATTATTCTGTTACCCTTGCCCATTTGATGTGTAATTTACAAACAGATGCTTCTCGCAATAATGATTGCTAAACATGGACTGAAGTAATTGATTATATAATGATGAAAAGAAGAGAGGACATTGACCCTCAAGCTACAAGATTAATGGCTGAAAAAACCAAGGAAAATTCTATAGCAGTATTGGTGGAGAAACTTATAAGTCTTTCACTTATTTCTTGTGATTACTATTTGAGTGAGATCTAGTAGTGCTCTCCTTGACTTTCTTACTTCTTCATCATCAGTTTCAGGGAGAGAATCAATAGCAGCTGCAGCAAGTTTAGCATGTTTTGCAGCTAACTCCCTTGTCCTTTGAATTCCCCGGCTCTTTCCAAGGTACTCTAGGACCTGTATGCATCAAATCATCAAAACACTGGTAAGGTGGACATCCCATGATGCATTTGGTAACAATAGCTACTGATAACAAAAATGCCATCAGAGTGCAAACAATATTGAGGACCAGTGCAACCAATTTCAGTCCCAGAAAAGCTAAGCCATGTCAATAATTGTTCTACATCTTTATGAAAGCAGCTGACTAGTTTTGTTGATGGGCAATAACAGATATCCAAGAAGTGCATACGTCGAAAATGATCAAACAAAAACAGAGCCAAATTTTCAAAAGGTTTTTATGAATATAAAATGAGATCTCCAATCTCAAAATGTTTAGTAAAATGATGAAATACTCCTACAGCTACATGGAAATTTGGATCTTATGCACAACATAGAAAATTTGTTGAGATCACCAAATAATTGACACACATAAAATATTTCCAAGATTTCACATTAAAATACGGAAGCCAAAAGTCATATAAACCCAGTCATATGTTTCAACATCATCCAATGGTTAACAGAATTGCATGAAGTATAATGTGCCTTGACTTAGTGATGAAGTTCAAGTATTATACCAACAGCATCATCTATCAGAAAAAACACACATAATGCAACAGAAAACTCAAAAAGTTTAACAGGTTATTGTAGCAGCTTTGAGCGCCATAATTTGAATTTAACATCATCCAACCACCTTTCCCATCAAAACTCTCTGAAATTTTATTCAAGAAAAATGTTATAAAATACTTACAATATCAACATTTCCAGGTTTGTCAAAGCCCTGTTCAACAATTGCACGTAATTGGGGGAACTCCTCCATAGTAAACAATATTGGAGCAGTCACAATTCCCTGCAAAAGTTTTCCAATTTACGCAAAGATGACTATGACAAAACCAGATTTATTACAAGGCCTATGCAATTCAAGTAGGCTATATGCAAACTGTGCATCAATGTATAGTTTGCAGCACAGCAAAATAACTCAAATTGCAACATCATGTGATGGTTTATGGAAATAAAGCATTACATGCTAGCCTATAGTATGGACTTTATATTGCTCAAATCAAATCAGATAAAGTCCAGAAAGCACATTTGCAGTTTGCAAGATAATAGGTTTGCCTTTTTGAATTAATTGACTAACCCACAGTCTTAGCTATTATCATATAATGCGGCATTATTAATGCCAAACAATGAAAAATAAGAATGCTAATGAGGGTTAAAAAAAATTGAAAACAGCATGTATAAGAGAACTGTACCAAAGGCCACAGTATAAGCATTTGGATCAGACCACTAAAATGACTGAACAGCATTTCCTTTCAACCTAATTCAACCACAGGGAATGCTAATTTGTTTTACATCAGTGTTTGTGTAAGAGTTGCCATAAAGAGAGCATAGTGGCTTTTATTTCTATTTGTTTTTACTTAAAGTCTAAAACTGAAATATTGTAAGCCCATGCCAATATTATTTTCAGAACCTGTAGTTCCTTTCAAATTTGGCTTATATAAATCATGCAAATGCTCGCTGAAGAATGCACAAACATGTAAATTTTCTCCAAGAACAATAATGCAGAAACTATTTAGTAAGCTTGTTTACCACATCTCATAACTGATTCAAATTTAAAGAGTCAAAGCCAACTAATATTTCTCCATCAGATATTATATCAAGGCAAGATAGATTACAAGGCGAATATCAGATAATGAACCCTTTCCAAGGGAAGCAGATGTCCCCGTGAAATCAAGGACGTCATCTATCAACTGAAATGCCAATCCCTGGAAAACGAAGCAGATTCAATTATAGAAATTAGAACACAGAGAATCAAGGGTGATCACACAGAATGATGACAAACAACAGCAAGATTGCAAAGATTGAACAGCAAACAAAATAGAAACCCCAATTGCGAAATTTTCCACCATTAATACAAGGAAAAGAATAATCACACTATGCCTTGACATCTAAAACTAATATTGAATTGAGACCTAAATTTTAAACTAATATGAAGTCAACTCAAGATTTCACAAACCATTGCAATTGAAGACCCGTCAATTTTTCACAAAGCTTTACAAGGCATACACAAGATTAGCACATATGTACTTAACTAAAATCTATGCCTATTATGCCAAATAAATCAATAATGTAACAAAGAGAAATATCAGTAAGGTCTTTAACAGAAATCATTGATAAAAGAATAAGGTTGATATATTAATATTTAGGTGAAGAAACAATACAAAGTTAGGTTTAAAAGATAAGGGTCATTACTCATTAATGGATTAAAACAGTTTTGACTAGAAAAATTCCATTTAATGAAGTCCAAACCAAAAATAACTAGAAGACGCATTAAATTGATTCATCAAGTTGGCTATAGCCAAAAAAAAAGAAAAAAACAGAAAAATTTCACAGAATGCCTTAGGTTTTCTTTTTAAATTACATATAAAACAGACAGCTACATTAGCACAGAAACAATTTGACCAAACGCTTCAGGTTTCCCCTAATTCATTTAAATAAAATAGATTCTATGATTCATTAATTCAAAGAGCTGAGGATATTTTCGCCTTGGCACTGTGATGGAAAAGAATAGTATGGAGGAAAAAGGGGAGAGAAAATGAAGACAAAGTCGTACAGAAAGGGGGAGTATTATTGTTTTGTTTTCCTATCCTCCTGTTTTAACTGGGTGTTGAGGCTATAGAAAATGACGAGATTAGCAAGTAAAGTAACTATTACAGCTCCATAAAGAATGTCCACATAAAAATTTGGCTTCCTAGTGCATTTTCTCCCCCTTCCAGTAGAAAATTAATATGTTTCCACTCCCCCTTCCAGTAGAAAATTAATATGTTTCCACTCCCTTGTCTTTCCCATTCCTAATAATTCTATCCATTCTCCCCCAACTTTATTCCCTCCCTTTTTTTCTAGAACTTCTTTCTTCTATTCTCAAACAGAATGAAAAAATAACTCACTGCAAAGCATGCTGTTGGAAGTATCGGGAGAGAAAAATAGAAAAGCTCAATGAAGAATTACAAACCAGATTTTTTCCATACTCAAAAGCCAACATTGCAACTTCTGCTGACTGCCCGGCAAGAAGGGCAATTGCTTTGCAGCTGTTTGAAATCAAAGATGCAGTCTTGTAGTATGTCTTTTGCATATAATACTCCATACTGCAATAACAATAATGATATTGAGTTTTCACACTAAAAAAACAATACTGTTAGGGTGAATCACAAATCAAGGCCTAGCCTTCAACAGGGTGCAATTATAAGAAGGTATAAATAATGCCCCCACAAGACACCACTCTACCCAGCTTTAAAAATTGTATTCATAACATACAACTACAGGCGTTCCCTCATTAAAGAAAATATAGCTAGAGTCTCTGTGTATGGCCATATCTCAAAAAAGTACATTGTTTGTGGTTTTATCATCTAAACATCACGCATTACGATAAAAAAACCCATTTCAAAGCTTGGACATGGGTGGACATTGGCATGCTTCACATATTACACATTGTTAGTGATTTCAATTATCAAATAATGTGGGTCTCAGATTTACGGAAACACCTTTTGGATAACAGAAAAACTTGTCAAGTACTAAGGATCTTTTATTATGACTGGTGTACAGAATACAGAACCTTGCATTCATATAGAATAGACAGAAGACAAACATAGAATATATTTTGGCAAAGGTAATCAATAATTGCATCAGAAGCCAAAGTTAATATCCCACAAAACAGAAATGCTTGAATAAAGATGGATGAAAAAAAAAGGTTCTTCTGTTGATCAAACCCAATTATGACGTCAGCATCAGAATGTAATTGATCTAAAAGTAAGACTTGTAATAAGAATGTATTACTTATCCAGAGTAGAACCTTACATCTCACATTAAAATAGGCAGATAATGTTATTGGGTCCTTAGTTAGAACAGCACCCAACAATGTAGGCCTCGTAGGCCTCCTTTTATAAGGATTCCCATTTTATATTGCCACACCAACCTCAAAGCCCTTCCTAGGCATCCAAGAACAAAATAATTTAAATAAGTTGGAGCCAAAGGAAAGGGTGTTTGAGCATTACAAAAGAGAATAGGAGATAGAATCTGTAGGTGCAAATTCTGATGAACAAAAAAATCCCATGTCAAATTATCAAACCTATGGGACAATCACAAAAGGAACAAAAAGCATACCTACAGCGCTGCTCGGATGTACTAGTCATCTGCATTGTTTCGCCTGTTACGAGATGCTCTACAACTGTTGCCAGAAGTGAAACAACCTACAGAAACAAAATGATGGTGAAGACAATGAACCAACATTACTGTGAGCTTTATTAAAACACCCAACTACCTTCCAAAAGCCACCCCCTTCTCTAACCAATAGAAGATAAAAGAAAAAAGAAAAAAGTAAAATATCTAACATCAAGATACTTGTCAAAAGTTCCATCCTTCAACCAACATGCCTATTAATAGAATGATATGGATCAACAAATTAATGTATAATGAATTAGATACCCCAATAATGCCATTCAAATATAACTGCAATTGTATAAGCAAAAAGGTAAGGATCAACAAAAGTAACATGGGCTGAAAATTAAAATTAATTATGCTAGACTCCCCAGTCATACATCACCATTGATTCTTACCACGACGAATTAATTGATTGCAAAGAAAATTGAGAAACGACCATAAGAAGCTTAAGAGCTCCCCCACAATAGAAAAAGCCATGATACCAATTGTCGGTGAATGTGTATTATTACGCTTGATTAAGGGGAATAACTGAATAAGAACAAAACAAACAGACATTTCTACCTCTGTGTTTTTCAAAGAAGCAAGGGCTACGCAAGCTCGTGAAAGCAGAAAATCTCCAGCTAATACTGCTACCTGCAATATATTAAAAAAATAGAAACTTTGGTTACAAACCTTGGTTACTTTATTCTTCTAAATGTTAGAAGTAAACTGCCATAGAATTTGGGTTGAATAAATTAAAACAATAGAACCGAACATTATGAAGTTGGAATCTTTTGGAACATCTAACATTCATGATTGGACAGAACTCATCAATAATGGTACTATTGCACAAATAATTTACTAAGGTACTATGAGAAAACATATAGCCACAGAATACATTTCCTCACTAAGCTCAATATCAAACTATGATATCAAATCTCAAACATGAGATAAAAACAGGTCGGAACAAGAGAACGGCAACACGAAAGCATTACCATCCTTCACACAATAATGATCTTATTTCAATTTCAACATTTTATTCTAACTCTCTAAAACTTCCTAAAAGTCTCATCCTTACGAGTTCAAAATATTTTTTTGTATATAGTTTCATGATTGAATGCCCATATACCCATGTCACCATACGGAAAACAGCTAATATAAATTTTTAAAATGCCTAGTCATCCAAAAGAAAAGAGGGAACAAACTCAGTCTCTTAAACTAATGCCATTGCCATGTATGGGCTGAAATTCTACAACCATTTTCTTTTAGCATACAAATGAAGGGCAGAAAATAATGATTTATGCCTCCTAACTTTCCAAAGCCAGTTTAAAACCAATGATTTCAGAGAGAGGGAAGAATAACACATGCTTGCAAATACTAGAAAACTAAAGCAAAAAATTCATCATTTCAACTTAAAGAGCAACAAGAACAGTAGTACCTTATTTCCCATCATAAAATTTAGTGAACCTATGCCACGTCTTGTTTCTGCATCATCCAACACATCATCATGAAGAAGACTCGCAACCTATGACATCAAAATGACTGCATCAGTCTCAATGTGAACTTAATAGAAATGAAAGCTAGAACATGAATATGTCACTCACTGCACAAAACTCTTGATCAAAGAAAATCACAAGAAAAATATGAGAAACTAACATGGATCATTTCAGTAATTTCAGCTATACACTGCTGTCTTGTACGTAGCTCTGTTGCCAAGGCACCTCCAATACCATTTGATGTCGGTTCAGGTATGTGCACATTCAAAGCCGTTGCCATCAGAAGCAAAACCTGCACATATCACACAACTTGTTCTGTATCAAGAATGAATAATGCAGCAGAAAAAAGTACATGAACATTATATGAAAAAAATACCTACAAAAGAAAAAATCAATTTTTGGACCAAGGCAAAGCATCATCAATTTTTTAAGACGCGAGCTTAATAAAGGGAAGGGTATGGGAAGTAATTGTATATAAGGAAGCAATTCTATTAATAACAAATTGTAAAATAAGAAAATAAAACAATAAATGTATTTTCTATTAACCAATGTTTAAGCCTCTGCCTTGGGCCAGGTATTCATTCTTTTCAAAAACATTTGGGAGTCATACCAATTCACTCAAACCAAGTCACTTCTCAATCCAACACATTCTAAAACAGCTTACAGGCACAAGATTGGAACAAAAGAAGAATGATCATTTATATAAATCCTAATATATAAAGTTAATATATAATCTTAGCAAGTGGCACACCACATGGTACATTTTGGAATTTTCGAAGTCTTGTACCATCAAGCAGGAAAAGTAATAACACATACAATAAGCAGATATTGTAAACATGAGGTATGTATCATGTGACAATAGGCTATTGACATAGCCAAACTTTGCGGAGGAAGCTCTAGAATGCTAAGCCCCATGCACAGACTTAGTAAGGTTTTAAAATGGGGCTTCTTGTCAAGAAAACAGTCCGAAAAGCCCTTTCACTTCTGCATTAGTATTTTTAAAAATAGAAACAAGATGTGTATAGTCCACTTCCCAGAATCATAAATAAGGGTTTGATTTCCTCCCAGAAGAGCAATGAATTGGGAAAAAAAAATTGCATAATGCTAAACATAGCACATTTAAGAAAGGAAATCTAACAATGATCAATAAACATTATTGAACATACAGTGGGACGAAATCGCTTTCCTTCCACTCCCATCTTGAAGAAGTATTCAGCAGCTGAGGCAAGCTTAGGAACCTAAATGAAATCAGAATCCAACTTTGTAAAACATCATATCAAATCTATACTTTATTAGCAAGTAGAAAGGGAGAGAGAGAGAGAGAGAGAGTTGCCGAACATCCTCACCAAGCAAAGACATACAAGAGAGAAAACAATTAAATACCTCAGCAACTACCATTGAACGCAATTTATTAGCAAGTAGCGATAGTTCATCAGCAACAAGTGAAAATGGATCAAGTTGTTCCTGCAAAAACAAAATCCCTCAATCTCAATTGAGTGGGCAAATATCAATTGAATGAAAAATATTATGAACATGCAAAAGAACATGAGCAGTGTCAAAAGACAACAATAGAGGTGCCATGAGGGGACATAGTACAACAGATCTAAATAATTGTTTGCGCTTTCCTGATAGATAAGAACCTAAAAATTTGTAATTTATGGTTCCATTTTAAAGAAGAAAGAGTCTAAGGCTCAAAAATATCTGATAGAATAAGCTGCAGCGACAATGATTAAAGGCATGTTCATTCGTCAATGTGAGACTGAACCAACATGATGGAGCCACAAGTAAAAGGGAAAAAAAGACAAATAGTAAATCTTTGCCTCCTAGCACTGATACTAAACCAATGGTTGTTAGGTATGTTATATAAAAATATTGTATATCATCCCTTATGTTTTATAGCATGTCTAGGTGCATTAGATATATCTGCTCTAATTATAATAGATCCTGAATCAGATTAACTGTAAATCAAAACATGATACAATTATATCATATTATAAACCAAACCCAATTTACTTCTGCTAGAACTTCCTCAGCCTAGCTTTTAAATTCAGACAACATGACATCATTCTTGAACCAGCTGCAGTTCAATGTAGACACACTATGCCTCTTCTACTGCAACTTAAACCCTAAATTGCCCACTTCTCAAGCCCTAAGATGGTACTTACACAAACACTGGACTTGGAGAACCAAATAATTTATCAAAACCCAAAGTGAAAGCATAGAGCAGGGAGGGAGATTAACAAAGTACAGTAAGGATTATGACAAAATTAAATATAGCAACCAAAGGTTGGAACTGACAGGAGTTTTAAAGAAAGTGCATTTGAATCAACCATTACTATACTGTTAATTTTCAAGGAAAAAAAATATTCAGATAATGTAACAAACATATCATTGATGATAAAACTCATTGTCACATGTATAGCATAATACATCAGAAGGCATCTTTCTTTTTTCCAATTATTTAGAGAAGTAAAACAAAAGATTTAAAAACCATAACAACCTAAATGGCACAAAATATGCATCCTACAGTCGCGGACAGTCACGCCCTTGCACTGCATACGAGTGCTATAAGTGAATGGAGATGAGCACACTTAACCTCAACTAAGGAACTGCTCTGATAATGAATTTGCTGTTTGAAGCCATGCAAGGTAGGCGAACTCCACGAATAAGTTTCTCTGTGATTTAGAACCTACTAATCAGCAGAAATATGCAAAGTGAATATAAATTATTACTAAATATGTAAGATGACAATTAAATCTGCACTAACACCCAAAAGCAGTAGGAAAAACAAAAGATTGAGCTCCTAAAATCACAATGCATGATAAATCACAAAAGGCAACAGGTTGTTACTAAATATGTAAGGTAACAATTAAATCTGCACTAACACTAAAAAGCATTAGGAAAGATAAAAGATAGAGCTCCTAACACCACAATGCATGGTAAATCACCTCAGTCTACTCGGAAGAAATAAAATTAGAAACATTGCAGCGCATTTAATAAGACAAAACAAATAAGTAATCAAGTTCTATTCTCCAGTTGGATTATGGCACACTGCTTGCCCCTGAGCACCAATTCAAGAAAATATAACAATTTGGCTTCAAATTCAGCATCTAAGTCAAGTCTAAAAGAAACCCATTAAACACTATTTTGATTACCACGACAACAAGACTCATTCACAGCTTCAAGCAATCATTTTAAATTCAATCAACGACTTCAAGTTACTTATATTCAAAGTCAGCTATCAAAAATGGATGCTTCTTTTACCACTTATACACTCTCTCCCACTACTCAAACCTCAATAAAATAACCAAAAATCCATCCAAAATACAATTTACATAAAAGAAAAAACTTAAAACAAATGAGAATCCAATAAAAAAAATGCTTAAAACCCAGACAAATTCCATTAATTCTGATCCCATTTTCTCAATAATCAGAACAATCTAAAACACTAACAGTATTATCATTATAATAATAATAATAATAATAATAATAATTATAATAATAATAATAGTAATTATTATATACCTTTGGAGTAGAGTCCCGAAGCGAGTAGGAACTATCAGAGAGAAGAAAAGGGTGTGATAGTCGACGAGAAAGAAACCAACGAGTGGTGTTTCTTGAAATCCGTGAAAGTCCCCGTGAGAACAGCATCGCTGCCGCCGCTTATCTTTTTCTATTGCTGCCGCCGCCACCGCCCCGCTGCTGCTGCTGCTGCTGCTCAAAGATAAAATGAAAGCTTTCGCAGAAGACTCGTCAATAGAGGGAGCAAATGAATAGTAACATTTATACAATTTTTTTTTCTGATATTATTATTATTATTATTATTTTCTTTGGTATGGAGACGACTGACGAGGCACTAAAGCCTAAAACACAAACAAGACGAAGCAATCAGTCTACCATGGCACTAACTATTATTATTATATGTGACATGGAAAAGACATTAGAAGGCTTTTTTTTTTTTGACAATAAGACCTACTGTTACAAGGCGTATTCACCGCTTTATTTTTGGCAAATTTGATCATTTTATTATTATTATTATTATTATTATTATTATATATATATATATATATATATATATATATATATACAATTTATGACTCGTCCGATTATTGTTATTCATTAATAATTTTTTTTCTTTTTTAGTTGCATTCAATTCATATACATCATTAACTCCAAATAATTAAATTTTATTTTTTTAATTTTAAAAATTTATTTATTATTTTTTTAAATAAAATGTTTTTGACAATCCATTTTTTTTTCTGTTGATAAATTTAGAAATAATTTTCTTCTTTCTTCTAAAATTGTTATAACTTGAAAACTATTTTTTAAAATTTTTTAAAAATAGATTCAAAAAGTGAAAGCCGTTTTCGAGAAGAACTAAAAGGAAATTCAACTTCCACTCCCCAAACTGTTAAAAAAATAAAAATCTTTAAAAAACAAACAAAATCAAATTTGCCAAAAATAAAATGGTCAATATGCCTCGTAACATCTTTTCCTTAACTCCTTAACTCTCACATTTCACATGAAATAGTCTCATCTAGCCTAATTGTTCAAATAAAGGTGTTGAGCACTAAAATTATTAAGTTAAAATTTTAATAAATGTCTCTTTAAATAATTTAGCAAAATACACATATAAAAATTTAAGTGTTTAATTAGTAAAATTTATAATAGTTTTCTTAAAAAATATATAAAAACTCCTATTTACTTCCTATTTAAGAGACTCCTTTCAAAAGTTAAAAATATACATAAATTTATGTAAACTGCCACTATATATGGACTTCTTACAGATTAATCTCTCTCATCCATCTTCTATTCACCTATCTATATACAATTTTCCCCCCTACTTAATGTAAAATAGTCTTATACTCTTAAACTAGGCACTTAGACCAATATCAAACTCAATAACTTCACTGGTATTATTTTTAAAGTTTTTGATTTGAATACTTTTAATGTTTTGTATGAAAAGTTTCAATTTTTTATGTGGAGTTTTTATTTTTGGCGATAATTTATAGTGTAATTTTTTAACAAAGCTAATGCAAACAAATCAATTGATTGGATCCTTACGTAAATGGTATATAATTATTTATTTATTCTAATAATAAATTTGTAAGTCCTGAAATTTTAATTATTTTGATGGTTATTTATTTTTATCCAATAGGAAGAGGAAGGGCCTTTTAAGAGTCGGTTCAAACCACATCTATGCTCTATTCGTCCATACGGAAATTAAGAGCATCTATGGAGGATACTCCATCAACAAAAGAGTTGGATGCACCTTCGAAGGACACTCCATCAACAAGAGAGTTTGATGCATGTATACGTTACACAAACATGAGGCATATCAAAATGTGACATTTTAAGTAAAATCAACACATTTTTTAATAACTGACCTAAATGGTTAAGTCTCTTGACTTAAAATGGATAAATTAGGGAGGTTAGGGGATCGAAAAATGTTTTGACCTATAACAAGATGTTTTACCATTTGTCTTAGACATGTCAGGCAAAATCAACACATTTACAAGTATACTGGAAATGGAACTAATATATCCCAAAGACCTGATAAGCTAATAGCCTCATAGCAAAAGAAATAATGAAAATATTATGATAAAGATTCAGAGATTGTTTCGATAAGCTAAGATTATTTGCTATCAACTAAGGTTTTTTTTTCTTTATCAATGAAAAAAATAAATTATTATTATTTTACACTAATAATAATAAATACTTTTATGTACTTTCTCCCATCTTATTATATTTTCTATAATCTCCATATTCTCTCCATTTCAATTTCTATTCAAGTTATATATATATGTGTGCTATTAGCTAAGGGTTTCTCTATCAGTAAAAAAAAATTATTATTATTTTATACTAATAATAATAAATACTTTTATGTACTTTTTTCCCATCTTATTATATTTTTTATAAGGCCAAACCCATACTTAACCCCTAAACTTATAGGCAAAATCCCATTAGCCACTTGAACTTCAAATATGACCTTATAGAAACCTTGATACTTCTAAACACCTGGTAGCCTAGTTGGCAAAGAGCATGAATACAAACGCAGATTGGGAAAGTGGGAAAAAAAAGGACACCGTGTCATTTTCTCTACAATAAAAACATTAAAGCTTTCTCCTTCATCTTCTTAATTTTGCTCTTCCACCATTTTCAAATCTTCTTCAATTTTATTTTCATCATCACCATTTTTAGTTGATAATTCAATCTTATTACTCTCTTTCTCTGTACGCATTTTTTTAATTTTCCTTAACACTCCTCTGCCTCTTCTTCTCCATTGCTACCACCATGGCCTGCTTAGCCAACGAGCTGCTCAGCTCCTCTGTCCCAACATCACCACCTCCTTGGAAGCAGCCAACTTCATCTACTCTAGATTCACCACCTTCAACGACAATTTCGCAACCATCAAATATGTTGTTGACAACACCTACCTTATAGCAGCAACTTCTCGCGTTGCTTAAGAAGGAATTAGGCCAAAATGAGGTCAATTTTATATTGGCAATTTATTTTGGTAGAATAAAGCAGGCAAAGCCTAAACAAAACAAAGAGAAACTAGATACAAGAAGTTAAGTCTACATGAAGCAAATGACAAATCTCTGTCGGAGGAGACTGAAGAACTCTCTGTACATTGCATTATTGTCAACAACTGCTTTAGCCAACAACTCTGCACATCTATCACTCTCCCTTTTTCTGAACACACACTGCACCTCCCAATTCAGGCACAGAAGATGTTGGCAATTTTATAAAAGGATTATATTCCAATCCAAGGTTGATGGATGCAGAGAGTAAGAAAGAGACAATGCAAAGAAAGAAATGAAGGAATATTGATTGGAAAAAAAGGATCCAAGACAGATGCGAGAACTGTCTTTAACCATTTATTAACCAATTAAAAATGCCAACACCAATAGCGACCTTACTGTTACCACCACCACGACGTCTCTATCACCATGATAACACTTATGCCTCTTTGTAAACCCTAAAATTACATATACACACACAGAGAAGAGTCATTTTTTACTTAGATTCGATTCATTCAAATAATAAAGCATTAGTCAAGCTCTGTGACCTAATCTCTTAAAATCCTGCACAATTCATCGACAAACTCGCATGGATTTGTAACTGTTGTCTACAGCCTGAGCCAGAATTTTTCCTCGTCGGATTAGCTCCTCCTAGGGTAACGCGTTCTCCCCTCAATGTTATCCTCGTTGTTTCTAGATTTCTTTCTAATTGTAATTCTATTAAAGCCACCGATCACCGACCTGTAGCCATTGTTCTCGAGTTTTCCCACTCCATTTCAAGGTCATTTTAGCGGTCATTTTAGCAGTCATTTTGGTCAGCTTGTAATTGGCAGCAGTTACTGGGTTTGTCTGACTTGAGAGGGAAAAAGGACTCCGACTTTGTCAATAATTTTTTGCTTATATGGATAGCTTTTTGACTTTGTCAAAAGGAGTGCTATTAACGCGCCCAATTACAAGCTGCCAGGTGTTTAGAAGTATTAAAAAATTTAATTTGAGGTGTCTATAAGGTCATATTTAAAGTTTAAGTGAAGTGGCTAATGGGATTTTGCCTATAAGTTCAGGGGGCTAAGTATGGGTTTGGCCTTTTTATAATCTCTATATTCTTTCCATTTAAAATTCTATTCAAGTTAGAACATCTCATATATA
>CATIWM010196439.1:0-14288 GCA_949671775.1 Mallotus repandus
ATGATCTCTTTTGCTTGTTGTGGCCTTGTCTTCTTTCAACTAGTATTCCAAAATACTAGAAATAAAAGAATGAAATCTAAAACAAGAAAAACTAAGTAATAATAATTGTCTACTTATTTATTTCAAAGTAATCTTCATAACATTTTTGTATATCCCCACTCTGCAGGTCACAAATGATCTACATATAGACCTTAGAGGTGGTTACAAGGACTCAAAACTAGAAAGACACCTTTTGACATGAAAAGTCACAACCCTATGCAAATGTAGTAACTTCAAGGGCATTTTTGTCCTTTCAAATGAATTTATCTCTAGAAGGTTCCTTCATAAAAGTTGTAGCTCTTCTAGTTATCTTTTTGACATAATTTGAATCACCTTATTTAGAGGTGTATAGAAGAAATTATAACTGAAATATTCAAACTGCACAAAGCTGGAAAATTATAACTCCCTTGGAATGACTCGGCACCATGTCACGAGTCGGCACCATCGGCCTCTATCATGACATGGCACGTAGTAATGACTCAGCAAAAAATCTCTCTGTCATGACTCGACATGCAGTGACGACTCGGCACAGGACAAAAATTTCTTCCTTTAGCTTTACAAGCTTCACATTTCATTCCATTGATTCCAAAGTCCTTTCTATGCAACAATTAAACCTAAAAACTTATATAAAACACACAAATAACCATAAAAGACACTTGGAAATAAAAATAACATTTCCATAATAAAAAACACACAATCATAACAAAAATTAAATAGAATAACAACTAAAATACCCTAAATAACTATGCATATTTGCACTGTATCAATTGTTGTGCTAGAAATTCAGCAACTGCTCTTCCTTTAATTACTTTCTTCGTCAAGTATTCAATATCAAATTCAAAAAGCAAAATCAACCATCTACTAAGTTTACCAACCAATGAAGGCGTAGCATACAAACATTTCATCCGATCCATCTTTGAAATGACTTGTACTTTGTAAGACTGAAAATAGTGCTGAAGTTTCCTTGTTGCCCATACCATAGCCAGACCAAATTTCTCAATGATCTTGTATTTTTCTTCACATGGAAGCACCTTCTTGCTCAAGTAATAAATTGAAAATTCTACCCCACTATCTTCTACTTGAGTTAGCATTGCTCCTAATGCAGATTCTTCAACACATAGATACAAGACAAGTGTATTCCCTAATTATGGTGGCCAGAGTACTAGAGGATTCAACAAATACTATTTAACTTTTTTGAAATGCAATCTGACACTATTCATTCTAAACTGTGGGCTAATCCTTTCTCAACAGTCTAAATATTGGCTCACATATCAAAGACATTTTAGAGATAAATTTGCTGATGTAATGAAGATGACTTAGAAAATATCTTATTTCTGTTTCTGTTTTAGGAGCTGGCATTTCTTGAATTGCCTTGATCTTATCCGGATCAATCTCTATGCCTTTTAAACTGACCATATATCCAAACAGCTTACATAAAGATACTGTAAAAACACATTTTTTCGGGTTAAGTCTCACATTGAACTTTGTCAACCTCTCCATAAACTTTTCTAGATCTCTACAATATTTTTCAAAAGTTTCTAATTTAACCACCATATCATCGACATACACCTCCATTTCTTTATGAATCAAATCTTTGAAAACTTTTGCCATAGCTCTCTGATATGTTGCACAAGCATTTTTCAATCCAAATGGCATTTCTTTGTAACAAAAGGTGCCCCATTCTATGATAAAAGCAGTTTTAACTTTGTTTGTAGCAGCCATCATTATCTAATTAAATCCTACCATCCTATCTGCACAAGTGTAATACTTTTTACCAGCAACAGACTCTATTAGAACATCTATATGAGGCAATGGGAAACCATCTTTTGGAGTTGCATTGTTCAAATCTCTGTAATCAACACACATTCTAACTCTTCCATCCTTTTTTAGAATTGGGACAATATTGGCTAGCAATTCTGGATAGTCAACTTCTTCTAAAAATCCAGCCTCTATCTACTTATTGACTTCTTCTTTTATTTTTTAAGCCCATTCAGGTCTTAGACGCCTAAATTTCTACTTTATTAGCCTTATTCTAGGATCAGATGGAACAAAATGCTCTGTCACTTCACGATCTATCTCTGGCATGTCGTTATAGCTCTAAGAAAATACTATTTTCCATTTTTTTATTATTCTTTAAAGCTCACTTTTTTCTTCAAAAGAAAGACTAATTGCCAATTGGAGTTCCTTAGGTGATTCAGTATCACTTATATTAAATGGTTCAGTATGAATAGAATTTAAGTATGAAATGCTCATGATATGATCAAGTGTATGTACATTTTCATTAGAATAAACATCGAACAAGTAAGCAAAATCAAAGGTTATTGCATTAAACTTAGAGAAGAAAGCATCATCAAAAATTACATAGTCAGCATCAAAAACTTCCTTTTCTAAACATACTACAGGTTTAACATTATTCAAAATAAAGTCCTCAACACTAATAGTAGTAAGTGGTGTAAGCTTAATCTCAGTGTCCATAGTAGCTGCAGCATCTGGAACTACAGTTTGGCTTTCTTTGAACCTCTTAGATCTTTTTGCCATATCATCAAAGATCTCCCAACCTTTAGTCTTTTCATACTTCTTCATATAAATCCTTTTACCTCCCGGATAAACAAAAACTCCATTTTCAATATGACTGCTTGCTTTCTGAGCTTGTTCAGGTAAATAACCCAATCCATGAGTATGCATTTGATTCTTGAAATCTGGGAACTAAGCAATTCCTTGCTGATTTTTACCCAAACCCATACCAGGTACAAACTTGGATTTCTTCAACATCATACCTACTTTGGAATCCATATAATTATCAAAAATGGCAGCAACTTGAAATCTAAGTGGACACATAACAGTAAACCACAGAACAACCATCTTCAGATTCAGCCTCAATAGTGATCACACCTCCTTCAAAAGGGAATTTGATTTTCTGGTGGAGAGTCGAAGGAACTCCTCCCAGAGGATGGAACTAAGGTCATCCTAAAAGTAACCCATATGTGATTGGGATATCAAGTACAACAAATTCAACCATATTCTCAATTGGCCCAGTCTTTACAACTGTCTTAAAAGTACCTTCCGTAGTTATCTTGGACTCGTCATAGGCTTTAATCACCATATCAAACTTTGTAAGATCTTCCTTTATCATATTCATCTTTTCAAGAACTTTGAAAGGACAAACATTACTTACTGATCCATTATCAACCATAACACACGGGACCACAAAACCTTTCACTTCAACCTGGATATACAAAGCTCTATTATATTTCCTTCCCAAATCTGTAAGGTCTTTGTCAGAAAAAGAAATCTTCACACTGTCTTTGAATCCCACTAACATTACCAACTCTTCAGGAGTAGATTATGTAGAAATTAGCAAGTTCTTAAGAGCTTCATATATAGCATCCCTATGCTTCTTTGATGCAACTAGCAAATCCCATACTATAGCATTGGCTTTCATCTGCTTCAATTGCTTTAAAATAGTATCCTCTTTTTCATCTTCAAACACTTTTTATTTTCCTTTATCTGGCATTGATGACCCATCCTTTTATGGTATTGGAGGATCTGGATAGTACTTCCCACTTCTAGAGACATGAATCACATCCATCTCATCATCACTTGACAATTCCCATAAGTTAGCAAAGTTCAACTGAAAATTATCTTCATTAGTGGAATCTTCTCCTTCCATCAGTTCCCAGAAGTTTAGAGGTACATTACCCGAATTTTCTCTAACCCAGAAAACATGATCATCCACATAATTAACACAACAGTTCATTTCTCCATTGTCATCGAATTCTTCTCCCCATCCACTTGGAATGATTGAGTCAAATGGAATGTCTGCAAAAGCTGGCTTAGAGTACTTTACCAAATAGTCAAACTTTCCTGTTGGTTCTCCCAAAGTATCCCAAACCTGTTGATAACTTCGTTGTTCTAGAAAAGCCCAATCTGGTGGCACTGCTTCTTCAAATGGAACTTGGATTACTAGTGGATTGTAAGTAACAATATAATCAAATTCAGGACTTGGCTGATCAAGATTTTGACAATCTTCCTCTTCCCTAGCTCTTTTTCTGCTATTGACCAATTCAAAATGCTTCATCAGAAACTCTTCATTGATACACTCTTCTACTATCATCATTACTTTCTTCACCTTTTGTGCCGACTTAGTATGTTCTGGATTTGGAATCTTGCCTTGGTCAATGAGGTCTTGAATTACATGTTTAATTCTAAAACAAGTATCAATGTTATGTCCCACTTGTTGATGATACTTGCATAATTCTTTTTGGGCTATGGTTAGGTGAAAGAGTATTTAGTAAAGACTTTAGCTCCATTGGCTTCATAACCCTACTTTTGCACAGTCTTTCAAATACTTTAGACAATGGCACATGAAATTTGGAAAACTATCTTGGCTTTATATTTGCTAACACAGGAGAAGATGTAGCAACTACTACTTTTGGAGCATATAAATACTGAGTTCCCTTCTTCTGAACTTGTGTAGGTTTTTTGAATCTAACAATTCTCTCACCTTGAACCCTAGCATAATATAAAATTGCAAATGATCTCATACTCATAACTCTGATTTCTTGTTTGATAGAGTCTTGAGCATTTTATGATGCAATTATGACTTGATCAATGTCATCTGGTCTGTTTCTCATACAAGCACCTTTTTCTCTAAACCTTGGGATGTAATCAGCAAAGGATTCATTCGACCTTTGAGTCAAACTCTATAGATCCAACAAAGAAACTTTAATCTGAGTGTTGTAGGAATATTGTTTAAGAAACTGGTTCACAACTTCCTTCCAATTCTCTTTCACAGTGTTATCAAACCAAAGGTACCATGTAAGATCTGAACCTTGTAAAGAAAATGAGAACAAAGCCCATATTTAATCATCTGTCAATCCTAGAATAGTGAAAATCATGGCTTTGTAGTGCTGAAGATGCAATTCTAGAAAACTTAGTCACTTCGGGCATCTTAAACTTGGGTGGGAGATTAAGATGCCCAAATACACATAACTCATTAATGTCAAAACTTGTGGATGCATGCTTCACTTGAGCTTGCAACCTTTGAAGCTATTTAGTAATATGAGCACACTCTTCCATCATTACTTTCTTTTCGTCATTAACTGGATTAGCGACAACTAGTGCTTTTCCCTTAGATTGTGTCTTCCAAGCCTCAAAAGCCTTATCCAACCTTCAGTCAAAGGTGGATCATCAACCACAATAACTTCTTCTTCAGTAACCTCTCCTTAATGTGGAGGAGCTTGTACTGCCTTATAAGAAGGTCTTTCAGTTTCCTTAGCAGCTTATAGTAACTAACCCAAATTATTTTGAATATACTCATTCACCCTTTCATCAACCAACTTGTCAACTTTTTCCATTCTAACATACTGTGATGAACCTTCCATAACAAACTTGACTAGTATGCCTTTTTCTCTCCTCCAACCAAACTGTGGTGTTGAGACACTTTGGGGATTACCTATGATGACTGTATATGTATCAGCATATATCCATGCATTGTGACAATGCATGAATGCTTGTATGCATGAATGCATGTACGTATGAGTGAATGCATGAATACAAATTTATATGAAATGCAAAAAGTCATAAATAAGACACACAAGAGCAAATAGAATCCCTTCCAACCATATCTCTCCCACACAGGTGGTCGTTTAATTTCTTTCCTAGGTGGGGCTTACCAGAACATCATTGGGGGATAAACCGCTCGTGGCTCTCAAAAATAAAAAATAACGAACAAGGATAATTTATGTTTACATGCATGGTTTGATTTGGATAGAGTTTCATGGTACTTGAATATATTAATGCAAACAATCCTTTGGAGTGACATTATGATATCAGGATAACCGTACTTGGTTATGGGGATATAACAAATTTGAGATTTTAATCCTTATGTATCCAAATAAACCACAGATTAGCTTATTATATACATTGGGTTGTATCATAATAAGTTCCATACTGGTTTATTTGGATATATAAAGGTCAAAATATTGCTCCATAGGGTTACATGGGTTAAGATATTAAAGAACCATTAGTAATATATATAGATTATACTCTGCTGATTAGATTCAAGTTAATGAAAACATGGGATATCATAATAACATTACAGATGTAGTGTCCCCTGGTTATTAAGATATCTCAAGTTTATACTATTCAAATAAGACATACCTACTCAGACCTTGAGGTTTAGAAAATTAGTCAAACTATCATTACCATAAGAGTCAAAATGTTTGAGACATATGACCTAAATGATGTAAACCATTTTGGGTCATAAGAAGCAAACAATATGTAACAAATGTGTCATGATAGATTGACTTGGTTCGCATGGACCTTTCAGTTTCAAATGGGTTTATAAAGTCTAAATAGGATAACTTGATTCTTAGTCAGCACTATATAAGATATACATGTCACCAAGGACTTAGTTTAAACCAAAACACAACATATAGACATAAATCAGCAAACACATGCAAGATAGGGTATTATCCTAGTGGATGTTTCTAGGGCCACTAGATGCCCTCCATTATGGACTTGAGTTACATGCCAAGGTTAGAGGGGCCTGGCATCTTTTGCAAACTAGAGAGAAAACTACCCCCCTTTAGGACTTGGGTTACAGCCTCTGGTCAGATGATCCCGGTAGTATCTATTTAACCGAGTTAAGGCTAAAGGTAACAATGTCAAACTAATCAACCCATGAGTCGAGTGGATTCATGGTGAATCATAATTTGACACCATCGGGGTTATTAGGCTTGTGCAGGTGTGAAAAGTGTCATGATGCAAGTTGGTCTATAATAGTATATATAATTGGAAGAAAAGTACAAAATTTGGGATCAAGATCTCAATCCCCAGTGGAGTCGCCACTGTTGACGCCAGCAGGACCGAGTCGACACTCTTTGGATCACTAACCATTTTTCCTTATTACAGGAAAATAAAGGGTGGTGAGGGGAGTACTAAAAGAGCTTAGAGATGACATAAATGCACTTATAACCCTTCACTCAAGCAGGAGAAAAAGGGAGTCGCCACTCGATACCACCTGAGAAATTATCCGTTTTAGGGACTTAGGCAAACTCAGATCCCTTACTTGGAACTACATTCGCCCATTGGATAAAGCATTGGGTTCGTATTTTAATGTCAGTAGGATTAGGCTCTTTTGTTTCAAGCATCTACATACTGCCTAAATGCTGAGTATTGCCAACCTTACTTTATGTATAGAGCTTTCAAGAATTATGTACTATTATACATCAACTTCCACATGCAAATACAAAAAATATATACACACAAGCACAAAAGACGTTGGAAAAATGATGCATGAATATTGCAATAAGTCATAATGATAGAATAATACTAAATTAATGTACATATTATAGCTCACTGTCATACATCAAATTTTGACTATCTCCAAAAAAGTCTAGTGATGAAAATATCCCTCTGAATATGACAAGTGTCTGTTCATTTGTACCTTCTCTGAAGCGTGCCAAAAATCTAAAAAGCCTGAACCAAGCAAAATTAACCTCTGAATCATTAAGTTGCACCCCAATTTCATGAAATATGAATAAACGGAGTTGTGAGTCGCTCGTTTTAAGCAAACGTTACTCAAAATGAGCAACTCATCAGACCGGTGTTCAACTCATGAGACTGGAGTTCAACTTTGTGAAAATTGGAAGTCAATTTTGACAAAACAGACATCAAAAATACATTCGCATGCCCTTAAAACTTTCGAAAGTGACTCAGAATAGTGCACGTAACCCCGAGAAGTAGCGTGTGAGCAGATTTGCAGTGCGTGATCACGCACAAACACATTTTGCTCACACATGAAAATGGAAGCCAATTTTGATGAAAAGAACCTCGAAAATACATTTAGAAGGTCTAAAAACCCTGAAAAACACCCCTAAAATAGTACGATTGAAGCCCGGGAAGGCCGCGTGACTCGTGCAAGTGTGTGTGATCACGTGCTATAATGCATGATCAAGCGCCCTGAGTGTGTGATCATGCACAATTGCGCATGATCATGTACCCTAGGGCCATGATCACGTGTCCTAGGTCATGATCACACGTCCCAGGCGCGTAATCACATACATTTTCACTAATTTTCACACTTTTTTTGGCACATTTCCCTATAAATAGAGGTCTCTACATCCCATTTTGGCAATGCAAGAGCCTAGAAGGAAAAGGCAAGAGCCTAGGAGCAACAGCCAAAGCCAAGGCAAGAGCCAGAGAAAAAAAGAGGCAAGAGCCACACACACACTGAATCACTGTCACATTGAAGGCTTAGGAGCCCCAGTCCACACACTTTATGCCCCACTCTCTAATTTTTTTGTAGGATTTTTAGACCACTTTTGCACCAAACCCACCCTCATTTTTGTCAAAGCACGCTTCAAAGGTATACAAATTTGCATTACACGTCATTTTCAACCTCTCGACGAGGAAAGCTTAAAAATCTCTCGAAGCTAAAGCTTCAAAAATACAAAACAAGCTCAGTAGAATCTAAGGACCAAATAATCATTTTTGCACATTTATTTTATTTTTTTGTATTTTATTTTATCATCGCCAGCAGTTGAGAAATTATTGTGATTGTATGATGAGACTGGCAATTTCCATGCTGATTATATAATCTCTGTCTTGTTTTGCTCATAATAAATCATCATTCTGCATCAATATGCATTCAATAAACACGAAAGCTCCTTATCTAAAGCTTCGATAGCACTATCCAATGATGCAATCATCATTATTTACTGTTTATCTCATCTTTTAATAATGCTTTTTAATAATTCCTGCTAGAGCATAAACTACGTGCCTTCGTTTAATCATTCAGGATGCATCATTCATTTTATTGTGCCTATATGTTGTCTGAGAGGATGAATAGATGGAATCACACATAGTTATGTTAACCTCTATTTTGCAGGTGTATTCTAGATTAGGACTAGATTTACATTTCTGCACTTTTTCTCTTTCATATGTATTTACTAGGAAAGCCTCGTAAATAATTATGCTGAATTTCTCATACTTTCCGTTATTATCGATGTGCTTGTGTGAATGCATATATATCAACTATCACTACCAAAACTAGGGTGCTGCGGTAGCCATATATTGAGTATTAAAATGAGAAATATTCAAAAAGTATATGAGATCTCCCGGGCACAGAATCTCTGCTGGGGAGAATACTCATTAAGTGACCTGATGTTGTCCCTTTCATCTCGCATCCCCCCAAGACCAAACATTTGTCCCTGTCCCATAAATGGAACGGGTGTCCCATTCGATAAAGCTGCCATATCCCACTCAAAATCTACCCTCAGTCGCTCATAATAACAACTCCACTAGGACTCTGGTTAGAGAGATCAATTCGAAAATGACTATTTCTCATTACTTAATACTCAATCATGTGGAGCCCTCTACCATTGCATTTGCACTACATAATCACACGTCCACCCTTGGTCCCTATCAACTGACAATGACAGAAAGTGATCCACTATGGTTCCACACAAGTCATAGGGTGACCAATTCGGATTTGTCACATTTAGCCCTTACTCGTGGTTTCGCCGGAATCATTTGACCAGAGTTATCAAAAGAATGCTAGACTCACTGACCAAAGTCCGTAACCCTAGTCATGGGGGACATTCTCGCTAAAGGAGCCCTTAGCCTTATACCCTAGACTCAATCCATGTAAATAAACCAATAGAAATCTCCACTAGGATCCCACCAAGCTTTGCATGCTAGCCTTAATGCTGTTTGTTTGACCTGACATTCACAAATGCCATGACACTTCTAGTTTCCATCAATGATTGACGTCATTTCGTTCATTCTTATAAACTGCTCACACTTAGACTGTGTGATCCTTGTTTACCATGTATAAGCCCGATGTACAAGGAATGATAAGAATCATTCACCTTAGTATGGATAGCCTGTGAGAACTGGTGAATAGTGACATCCTTTGATGACGGAACCTACGAGCGTCCACCATTTGTCCTTATCAAATAAAATAGATGGGTCAGGAATGCGACTAGATTACAGACATTTATGTTGAAAGAATCAAATCATAAACTCTCAAATAATATTTTCATGCCTCTTGGTAAACGTATCAAATATCGATGGGGGGACACAAAACTTGACCCCTCTTATTGACTATAGCCCCTACACACACGGGCGTGTAAGGACTATAGATGCCATTTATGACCCAACGACTGGTCCTCATATTGACATTATACATTTACCTCGAGTGCATTTGAGCATTGTTTCTTAGTTTACCTCTTGATTCTCATCAAAACATATTGAAACAGCGTAGTCTGAGAGCGGAACCATAGACCCCTACTAACTATCGGGTCAAAACCCACCTAGGAAAGAGATTCAATAACCTCATGGAGCGATAAGGTTGGAAGCAAGAGCTTGCTTGTGATTGGTTTGTACCTTGTGCCGGAAAAGCTAACAGTCTCTTATATAATCATGCATACATGACATACATATAAATAGCATATACTAACAACGTCTTTTTGTAGCCACTTGCATCCATTATAATTAGATTATGCATGAGCACGTCATGCATACATGCTAATCATATTCTTTTACAGGCGCATCCTATGCATGCATTATTCATCATTTGTTTATTCGATCTCACTAATGTGCAATAAGCAAAATCTCAACATGGGTGATTCAGAAGAAACTTCATGTCAACAATTCAAGGATAAACTGAAAGAGGGGATTCAGAAATTGCATACTGATGGCACCATAGCAGAAATCCTCCAAGCCCAAATCAAAGCTACTAATGTTCAAACCAGAAACTCCCAAGAGGGAAATCGTTCTGCTACTCCCATAAACGAGGCATCTACATATGTCCACCTGCAAGTGGATAGAGGAAAGGGTGTCCTTCATACTCCCGTACGGATTGAAGATGATGATGAGTATTATCGTGCCTTTAAAACAACACAGCAATAAGCTGCTAAGATTGCTGACTTGACCAAACCTGAATCAGTAGGAGAGGTCAAACTACTAGCCAACAGTATGGCTCGGCTGGAATTTTCCTTCAAGGATAAGAGGCCTCGCGAGTCCAAAAATTTCACTAATTTAGCTCTATTCAAGGATGAACCACTTCTTGATGATTTCAAATTGCCAAACTTTGCTAAGTTTGACGGAACAAGGGTTCATCTGAGGCAATACGCCACCTTCATAGATACGACAAAGCTTACAGAATCACAGATTGTCTGATTCTCTTTCACATCTCTAGAAGAAGGACCAAGAGCATGGTTCTTTGACCTTAATGATGAAATCAAGAGTGACTGGTTGCTGTTGAGTCAAAAATTAATCAAGCAGTATGAATACAATACTTACTTGGATATAACTCGTAAAGATCTGAAAACTACAAAACATAAGCCTAGTGAATCTTTCTATGATTATGTTGCAAGATAGCGAGCTAAATCTGTCAAAATGAGAAACCGTCCTCTAGAGGATGAGGAGATAGAATTGAAATCAAGGGATCACTTCCCCATTTCAGAAAACATATGATCTTTGCCCACTACCCTAATTTTTGAGCACTTCATTAAGCTGGAATCAGAATTGAAGATGAGGAAATCCAACAACCTAGAAACACTTTTCGCTGAAATACTCAAACCAACACCCAAAACCAAAACACCTTCACTAGAACTGCCGAGATAAACCAAGTTCAACCAGACACTTTCAATCCACCATCTGTCAATATCATCAACAAACCACCTAGAAGGTTTTCCAGCTTCAACCTCCCATTGTCCAAGATCTTCCAAAGACTCCAACAAAGGAACCTGTTACAACCAAGAGAACTAAAACCACTACTGAATCATTTGCCTCTTCAGATTGACCATAACATATTCTGCCACTTCCACCAAATGCCCGGCCATGCCACTGACACTTGCAAAACTCTCAAAAATGTAATCCAAGACCTCATTGACTCAGGAAATATTGACGATCCTAAAAGAAGACCCAGTGTCAAAATAAACCCCTTCCAAATTACTGAGCCATGCCTCTACCAACAATCAAAACAATCTCATATGGCCTACCCGAAACCTTTACTGAACAATCAATCCAAGCCATCCAGGAAACACCTGAAGAACAAGAACAAAAAAATAATTCTTAATGATCTCTGAAGATGAACTCCTAAGTCTTATTCTTGACTGTTATGACTCCAATGAAGATGAATGGGACCCTTCCACATTCAAATATATTTCAATGCCCCGAGCATTCACTCTTCACTTGATGATGCAAAGGAGAGCTAGAGATGTGGCCTTTCTTATGAATGGCGAAGTAATTAACTGCCCTTATCCATATAAAATAGATGAAAGCCTCAAAGATGAGCAAGATAAACCCAAAGTGTGTGATCTACTAGGATAGCCATCTAGAAAATTTGACTATAAAGTCAAGTATAGCACACCCTCTATAGCTCATGTCCTACTAGAGGAAATAGTGCCCTCAGGATTGGGAGAAGAGTTTGATGAAGAAGACAGAATGACCGCAACAATCCATTCTCCAAACCTACAAGCCATGGGAATCGACATCTCGTATGACTCTAATGAAGAAGTTAAAAAAAGGCACAGATACCCAGGAACATGATGACTCTGATATCATTGTCTGGAACAAGGGAAATAATGCAAAAGCAACCAGTCAAGAGACACCACATAGCAAGAAAGCAGATAGCTAAAAAGCCTCTATTCTCAGTTAATCACATAACTCGTAGCGAAAGAGTCTACCAAACTCCTGAAAAGGAAAAAGATGTCTCCAAGGGGAAAGAAATGTCAAGTGATATGGCTCAGACTAAGGAAGAATATGATTAAGTTTTTAAGCAGCTTAAGAAGACTCAGGCACAAGCCAGTCTTTGGGATTTGCTCAAGGCCTCCAAAAAACACAAAGATGCTCTAGTCAGGGCTCTTGATGATGCAAAGATCACCACTAATGCTTCACCTTGAAAAATGATAGCTTCTCTAATGAAAGCCCCTCCTAATGCAATCACCTTCTCAAATGAAGATCTACCCCCTGAAGGAAGGGTCCATAATCGTCCTCTGTTCATACAGGCAATAGTCAGATCTAAGAAGACCTAATGTGTTATGGTGGATGACAGATATGCCATCAATGTTTGCCCCCTGAGGTTGCTACACAAATTCAGAATGAATGTTGAAGACCTAGAGGAATCTAACGTAATTATCCGGGCCTATTATGACTCTAAGAAGCCAGTCGTAGGGACTTTCAAGGTAGTAGTCATTGCAAGAGATATCAAATCAATAGCAGAGTTCACTATCCTAGACATCCCTCCAACCTTTGCCCTGCTACTAGGGTAGCCCTGGTTCTATCCACTAGGAGGTATACCTTCTACCGTACACCAGAAGATCAAATTCCCACTCAAAGACAAAGTTGTCACCATTTCAGCTGAAACCAACAATATCATCGCTTGATTGAACATAGTGCCACCAGGCTTCTAGATCTCTATAATCACTGAGGATTGGGTCGACCCAAAGGTTGATGTAATGATGAAAAAGATGCAATATCTGCCTGAAACTGGGATTGGGTGGAAGGTACACTAGGATCACAGAATTCCCTGATTTTTTAGGACAAACCAACAGACATGGCTTGGGGTATGATCATAAGAAGGAAACTGGAAGTAAGAAGTCCACTTCTTTTATTCAAGGAGGCTCAACTGAGGTCTACCAGGGACAGACAGAGAAGTGGGAAAATGAAGGGGTTGAGAAACCTGGCTTTAAATCTTTAAAGATGTTATTGACTCTACTAAGGGAAAACGCCCGCTAGAAGATATCACTGAGACTGATATTGAAGAACTGATGAAGAATTTGGGATTAGAATCTAAGACTGAGACCCTCAACTATAAGGAAGTTGATGCCATCCTTAAATCAAGCATTGATGACATTTTGTTTGAAGATGATCTCTGTACTTTTCCTTTATTTGAAACTGATGATGTAATGAACTCTAAAGTTAATGCAATGAAATTAGATTTTCCTAACTTATTCGATGTATTTTCTGAGGGTAGTATACATTGCATTGATCAAAACACTTGCATATTTGACATTCATTCCATATGCACTAAACCATTTAACATTGGCACAGAAAATGAACCACGCATTTTACATATTTTAAAAGATATTTGAAGCGGGTAGAATTGTATACCCTAGTCTCTAGGACTTAGATAAAGCAAGTAGGGTGTCGAACACTGGGAATGTTGTATTTTATATTAACCGAATAGATAATAAGATGGATAGGCAATATATTAATAATGGAAGTTGTTGAATTAT
>CATIWM010196440.1:0-49528 GCA_949671775.1 Mallotus repandus
TCCATGCAAAAGACTTTGTTTTGCTTACTTGCATAATTTCATTTAGTCTTTTACAAATGGGGAGAAATATTTTCGTTGTTTTAGTTCTTGGTCTTTGTTTCCTTTAGAACTAAGCTCTATATGATAATGTGATATGTACTACTTTGTGATGCATTATCTTAGTAAAATTTGTTTTCTACCATGTTTATGTTTCTTAAATATTTTTTCAAGTATTTATTTAAAAAAGATAATTTTTAAAATTTATATTTCTTATTATGCCAAATAAGGAAATATATATTTCTCATTAATTTTATTTATTTGAATTTCTTACTCCTTATAGCTATTATTTTTATGATATGCATAATTTTAGGGGGAGTAAAATTAATTTAAATTATCACACACTTCACTTTATATTATTCTCTCAAACTCAAAATAAGTTTGTCAAAATCAAAAAGGGGGAGATTGTTGACCTAAGCAATAATCAATCTTGATTTTGATCTTAACAAACTTGATTTTAAGCATTTAATATGTTTGTTTAAGTGTGTATAAGCTAGGACTATAATGGAAATCAAAATGAAGTTAAGTGTGCTTTTGGGCTAAATCGACCTTCGGGATTCCAGGAAGATTTTACAAGTCTTAAACTTTTATAATGAGAAAGTTGTCTTCTTAAAATTTAAAGTAGACATAACTAGATTTCCAAATTGAACTTACTTGTCAAACTCCGAATTCATTTGGGTCTGGAAATATTCAGTTAAAATCAGCATATGCAGTTTTCATTTTGATTTGAGCAACTCTTACTATTTCAACAATATCTTGAACTACAGATGTCCAATTGAGGTTATTCAAAGTTTTATGGAAAGCTAAGATAAATTCCTACAACTTTAATGAAGAAAGATAAGGCTGATTCGATCGTCTTAAATGGCTAAAAGTCATGATCCCGAACGGGACCGTGCAAGTCCCGACCGAGACCAAAATTGCACCAAATTGAAGAAATCTTCCAGAACATATCCCGGGCCATTGTCCTAATTGGGACCAGTGTGATCCCGACTGGGATCAAGGAAGTCATGACCAGGATCAATGCTGACTTCAAAGATAACGAGTATAACGGATATATTTTTGAATATCCCAACCGGGATCAGTATGATCACGACCGGGACCAGAGGAAATGCAGGCTAAAAGTTTAAAATTTCATTCAAATGATGTTTGAATTTGTTGGAAATATAATTTTTGTTTCCAACAGCTATAATTGAATTGCTCAACTATAAATACAACCTTTGAAGATCATTTAGAGGTTAAGAAACTTGTTTTTCATTTATACATTCTCAAGCATTCAATTAAGCTCAAAATTTTCTTTAATTCATTCTTGTATTTGATAAACTCTTGTGAGAGTTTGGTGAGTGATTAGAATAGAAATTCTTATTCTTCTATTTTTTAGGTTTAGAAAAAGGGAAGTGAGGTTCTATTCTAAAGGAATTGGTTTAAGTGTTTAGTCGTTAAAACACTTGGGAATTTGGTTTTAGTGTAAGCCTTCAAAACACTTGTAAATCGGTTTTTGAGTGAGCCTTGAAAACTCAAGTTGTAAGGTTTGAGTTGAGCCTAAAACTCAAATTGTAAAAAACAATCTAGGGAAATAGATTGTGGTGATTCAAAATCCTAACTTGGGGATAAGTTAGGCGGAGACGTAGGATTGTTGAGAATCCGAACTCCTTAAGGACTTGTGTTCATCATTCTTTTTTCTCAACATTCTTTTACTTTTGTTTATTTATTTTTAAGTTTTGATTTTTGTTTGAAAAAATATGTAGTATATAAATATTTTTAAATATGTAGTATATAAATATTTTTAAAATTTGAGTAGTATTGAGATATGTATAATAATGTTTTAGTTAAAACATAATACTAAATAAATATATGGTAAATATTTTATTTTTAATAAAAATTAGGATTTTTAATGAGTTTACACATTAAATTTTTACTAAGATATATATAATATAATAAGCTTTTATATGTGTTTTTCTAGCATGCTTATCTAATTGGATTGCATCCATCCATGTATTTTTCCCGTCAAAAATAATTTTTTTATATAAAAATTTTTAGAATTTGAGTGGTATTAGAATATATAATAGTGTTTTAGTTAAAATATAATACTAAAAAAATTATAATAAATATTTTATTTTAATAAAAATTAGGATTTTTAAGAATTTGACACATTAAATTTTAGGATGAATTTATAATAAGATTAATTTTTAAAATTATTAAATTAGTATTATAATATATATAGTAGTATTTTAGTTGAAAAATAATACTAAATAAATATTTGAGTTATTTAAGATAGAAAAATATGTAGTACATAAATATTTTTAAAATTTGATTAGTATTGAGATATGTTTATTTTCGATATAAAACCAAATTTTTGGCAATGGAAGACTCGACTTTTATTACAAAAGAATCAAACAGATAGAGAAAAATTGGAGTCGAACTGATGACCATCGCAGTACAAATGCGATGCTCTAACCTCTGAGCTAAGCGGGCTCACATAACCGAAATTGTACATATAGTAGGCACAGATATTTAATTGGATCTCTAATCTTCTTCACCCCCACATGTTGATAACTAAAATGAAAAAAAATAAATTTTTGTATTAAATAATATATTAATTATGGAATCAACTCAATTATCAAATTATAGATTATAAGTTCATAACCTTAACCCATTCTCATTTTGGGTGGAACAGATCTACTAATTCTTTGATTCCATTTAGTAAGAGGGATCTTGAACTAAGAAATAGATTCTAGAACTCAGCCAATTACTCAGGATTCCCAATTATTCCATTTTCTGATGTTGGTAATGTATAGTGGTCAAATAGGATTATTTTCTTCTCAAGATCTTTTGCTTTTTTTTATCATGTGGGAATTATAATTAATTCATGTTTATCTACTTTTATCCAGGGTGGGGGGCGATAAAGAAGGATCTTCTATTTTATTTCTAGAAACCATTCCATGTTTTGGTGTTAAAATAGAATATATGGTATAAAAATAGAGAATATTTTTTTTTCCAAACAAAAAAAAAGATCTTGGAGATTTTATATCAAATAAAACATATGTATTTTAATAAAAATAATTTTTTAATTTTTTATAAAAAATATTGTAAATTTTAACACATAAAATTTTAGGAGTTAATGTTGAATTATGAAAAGAGACATCTCTCAAATTTTTGGCTTAATAAATTATATTATATTAATTTTATTTTCCTTAATTTTTATTACCATAGTTTTTTATTTATAATAAGATTAGTTTTTAAAATTATTAAATTATAGTTTTTTAAAGCCTACTCCTCTCTTCAACCACTTGTTGAGAGTTTGGATCCACTATCAATCTACTTCAATGGTGTAGATTAAACCTTTACAAGCTTAAACCAATCTACCCAAGTGTTTTCCCAAGGCTCACACTTAAACCCAATGCTAAGAACAATCCTCTTAGCTTATAAATATTTAAAACCCTAACCCAACTCACTCAATCTCACTATTGAGCTATTAAATGAAGGAATTAAATAATCACCAACCCACACTCAAGAACACTCTTGAGATACAAGGAAATTACAAGAATTAAAAATGAAGCTTTGGGTGGTTGAAGAATTGATTTCAAGATTGAATGCTCAAAAGTTGCTCTAAATTTGTTTGCTCAACTTCATTGATTTTCTCCAAGTGAAAAATGACTTGTATTTATATCCTCATAGAAAAAAATAGTTGTTGGAGGTGCATTAAATGTAAATAGAGCCGTTGAAACCACCTAAAAACGTAGCAGGTCTGTGACCTTGTCATGATTATGAAGAATTCATCATGATTATGACAATCGGAGGGCCCCAAAGCAGAAATTTGAATTTTCGCGCTTCATGATCATGACTCTGGTGGTGACGATCCGTCATGATCATTTTTCATGATCATGACAATGGTTATGACTGCTCTCGGGAACTTTTCAAAAAATGCAAATTTGAATTTTTGTAATTAGGCTAGAATTTTTTTTTTTTTTGATGATTAGAATTTACTTGTGATCACCTAATATGAAGATTTCAATCATCGTTCACCAAAACCTACTTTCGCTTTTGCCATAAAAATTCGATCTTCATTTTTGGCCCTTTGTCACAGTCATGATCCATTAATCACTGCTTGTGCCACAACTGATTATTGGAAATTTAATAGAGCTAAAAATAAACTCTCAAATACACATGTCAAAAACAATTTTACTTAATTAGTTGTGACCATAAAAAAGACCATTTTACACCTCAAGGTTCAGCAATCTCCCCCTTTTTTATAGTAATAAATAATTGTATAAAATTAGGTTAAGAAATGGAGAGGAATTACTCCCCCATAAACTAAGCCTATAAAAGGAAATTGTAAAGCTCAATATGTAAATCCACTTTACAAATATTGGCAATAAACCATTAATAAGAGACATTATAAGATAGGCATTGACAAGAACATTTGCAATTAAAGTCTCAAATGCTAACATATTAACTTTTAAAAAAATATATAATCAGTTATCTGATTAAGGTCATAGAGTCAAGAAATAAAATTATGACCAGAGAGAGAGGACCAAGGTTCGATTGTGGTAAAAACATGATATGGTGGGCATAAGTTGCACCTATTAGTTTACCACATCACATGAAAAAGGATATTTTAATAGGATCACCGGCCTTACTTAGATGAATCCAACATTCACAAAAACATTGTTTGCTCATTGCCAAAGATACACATATCCAAAGCAAAAAAAAAAAAAAGAACAAAAAATCAAAAGACAATAGTCATGACCATTTCAAAAACAAGGTTCATTAACCATTGACAATTTAATCAAATGGGAATTCAAAATTCATATTCACCAACCATAAGCAAGAGCACATAACAATGTAAAAAAAAATATCAATAGTCACAAAATGACTAAAAATTATTACAGCATATTGACCAACAATAATGATTCCAAAAATTGTGTAACATGAATATCCATGACAGAAATCCAACATTAGGGTCACATACTCAATATCCACAAATCAATACCAATTCACAAAAAAATATTCAATAACCATTTAACCAACAATTCCAAACCATTAACATATGATATTCAAAAATACCAAATATCCAAAATACAATATCTCCAAATAAACCAAGAAGTATTTCTAATGACATGATCACAAAAGCAAAGACTCAATTGACAGCAAAACATCAACTAAGATAACAATCTCAAGTGATATCAAAATATCAACTGAAATATCAAAATATCAACAACTAATCCTAATCAAGGTGTCAATAACTAAGCCTAATTTTTCTATTCTCCCCCTTTGTTACTGTCGAAAAGAGTTAAGCCGGGGGGAAACACCTATTCACAATAAAAAAAAAAAGATAAAGTAAATGTGTCCCAAAGTTGTGACAAGCTTCAACCATAACAAGTTCTAAAGTAAAACTTGTAAAATAATATGAGATGAGATACAGAATGCAAAGTGCACTATGCTAATGCGAGTCATGATGATCTAGGAGGTTGGCTTTCAGGTAGGTCATATTTGTAGCAAGGCTGGTGACTTTCTTGTCCAAGGCAATGATATGAGACCTCAATATCAAAAAAGATGTCTAGAGAGAGCCAATCTGAGTATCAATGCGGTCTTGAAACTGAGCAAGTAAGGTGTTAAAAGGAGTGGATGGCTCAGCCTCCTCATCTTCTTCAGGAGTAGCAAGTCGGGTCTGCTTCTTAGAGGTGGAAGGGACTTCACCTTCTGCTTTCTACTAGAAGTCAGGGGTGTCAGAGTCCCGCCAAATTGTCTTACCTTACTTATCCACTTCTCTCTAATAAGTTGCACCATTGACTGTAAATTTTTAAATGACAAAATTATATGCCCAAGTGTCTAAGTTTAGCTTGTCCTTTGGTTGAATTGGGAGAGAATGAGAGCAGTCTTCATCAGTGCCCAACAGGTTCAAAGACTTAGTAAGGATGGTAATGTAAGCTCCAATTTTGATTTTCCTGGTCTTGGCAGTAGCAACACTCTATAAATGTTCATCATATAGTTTGGATAGAGCCACGTTTGTCCCTTTTTCGCCACACCATAACACAAAGAGCTATAATTTTCTAACATTACTGTGACTCTCCCCACGAGCTAACACATAATAGGATATGAAGCGGTGCAAATATTTATGCATATAGGAGATCATACTGGAGTCTCTAACAAGTTTAGGATTAAACGTAGCTTCCCTTATCAATTCAAGCCAATCCTTGTGTTCATCAAACAGTGGTTCATCCTTATAGACACAATGACCTATAGTGGGTAAGCGGAGAGCATCTCCCAACTAATCTAGGGTTAGGGTTTAGTCAAGATTACACAACCTAAATGATAACGAGTCATCCTTCTTTAGTTTTAATGTGGATAGAAATTCCAAGGTGAGAACGAGAGAGGTGGTGTCATATAATTCAACAAATCCCCTAAGCTTCATTTTCTCAAGTAATTAGATCATCTTATCTTTATAACCCAATTCTTTTACACAATCCCAATCGAAAATACGGGTTGAACAAATTTATCGAGATCGAAGAAGTTTGTACCTGTCTCGTTGATCCTTTATTTTGAGCGAAGACAGTAAGGGATTGGATGGGCCCTATTTCTAGACATACTTTTATTGCTTTCCCTTCTTTGTTGGCTCTTTTGAGGATAACATGGTGGCAGATTCGATTGTAGAGGAGACCAATACTTATGGGGACCAAGGGGTAATGAGATGATAAAGTATGATCGTGGAATGATTATGAGGATTAAGTAGAAGGAGAGTAAAAATAATATAAAGAAAAAAAAGGTTAAAAAGGAGAGAGTGAAGTATTGGCGGCGCAGGAAGAAGAAGAAGTATGCTTAGGTTAAAAAAATGACTTAAATACCCTAGTTTTAACCTAGATGCGTCACAGGCAATGAAAAGGTGTCATGATCATGATAAAAATATAACTAAAAATCAAGATAGAAAGAATGACAATGGAAAAAAATGCAGAAAAAATATTAATTTGAACCAGAGATTAGTGTTTTTCAGAATAAGAGAATAGACTCATTTAGAATAATTTTGAATAAACAACGAGTATATTTCAAATAATTAAACCCTTCACATCCAATAACATTAATATAATGATCATGATTCAAATGCAGAAATTTTAAAATTAGATTTAGAACTTTGGTTGAGCCTCTCCAAACATATTAGAGACAAATTCAATTTTGATCATAATCAATTAAAATTCAAGAATATATTAAATTAATCACTCAAGGTTCAAGCAATTAATTATGAAGCTACAAACAAATACATATATCACTTAAGGTTCAAGCAATTAATCATAAAGCTACAAAAAATACATATCATAAAGTATTTCCATCCAACATATCAATTCTCTTTTAATGAAATTCATTCTTTCTTCACAAAGAGGTTTAGTAAATATATCTGTAAGTTGTATTAATAAATTCCAATACAACATCACCTTTTTGTACATGATCACACAAAAAATGATGTCTAATGTCAATATGTTTAGTCTTATAATGTTGAATTGGATTCTTGGACAAGTTTATTGCACTTTTATTATCACATTTTATTAGAATGTGATCAAGAACCAATCCAAAGTCCATGAGTTGTTGTTTAATCCATAAGACTTGAGCACAACAATAACCTGCGGCAATATACTCCTCTTCGGCAGTAGATAATGCAATCGAATTTTGTTTCTTGCTAAACCAAGAAATAAAGGAATTTCCTAGAAATTAACAAGTACCGGAGGTACTTTTCCTATCTAGAATATTCCTAGCATAGTTCGCATCCAAATAGGATATAAGATCAAATGATGCATTTATAGGATACCAAAGACCTTAATGAGATGTGCCAACAAGATACTTTAAAATTCTTTTCACCATATTTAAATGAGACTCTTTAGAACAAGATTGAAAATGTACACACATACATATGACAAATATAATATCAGGTCTACTTACGGTAAGATAAAGAAGACTACCAATCATACCTCGATATTTCTTTTCATCAATGCTCTTACCATTCTTATCTTTGTCAAGCTTGATGATGGTGCACATGGGAGTTTTACTAGCTTTTGCTCCATCCATTCCAAATCTTTTGAGCAAGTCTTTAGTGTACTTTGCTTAATTGATGAAGATTCCATTTGTGCATTGTTTTATTTGCAATCCAAGGAAGAATTTTAATTCTCCCATCATGCTCATTTCAAATTTGCTCATCATGCACTCAAAAAATTCTTCACCCAAAAGTTCATTAGTTGCACCAAATATAATATCATCCATATATATTTGTATAATGAGAATGTCATCTTTATGCTTTTTTATGAAAAGTGTGGTGTCAACTTTGCCTTTGGAAAAGTCATTTTTCAAGAGAAATGCACTCAATCTTTCATACTAAGCTCTAAGAACTTATTTTAAACCATATAAAGCTTTTGATAACTTAAAGACATGATTAAGAGAGTCATGTTGCTTAAAACCCAGAGGTTATTCAACATGGACTTTTTCCTCAATAAAACCCTTCAAGAATGCAATTTTCACATCCATTTGAAAAAGTTTGAAATTCATGAATGATGCATATGTAAGTAACATTCTAATTGCTTCTAATCTAGCAACTGGAGCAAATATTTCATCATAATCTATACCTTTTTCTTAGTTGTAGCCTTTAGCCACCAACCTAACCTTATTCCTAGTAATTGCACCTAGCTCATCAAGTTTGTTTCTAAAAACCCACTTGGCACCAATTATAGGATAATTCTAACTTTCATCAATTAAAGGCTCATCAATATTCCTTGGCTCAATTTGAGAGATAAAGGAAAGCCTATTTAGATATTTGAGAGAGTGTCAAGTGGTTACCCTTTTTGATGGCTCACTAATGATTAAGTCTTTAGGGTGGTCTTTCTTGAAGTGCCATTCTTTTGGTAGGTCTTCATGGACAATTGAAGTTGTGGGGGCCACTTATTCCTCTACAACTTCTTCCTTTCGAGCATCTACCACATTTTGAGAACTCTTAATTGGAGGGGAAACATCTTAATTATTCTCCATTGCCCCTTGTTATTGGTTTAACTCTTTAAGAACACCTACATCATCATCATCAACAACAACCTTTCTAGGCTCAAATGGATTAGTCTCATAAAAAACAATGTGCATGGACTCTTCTACTACTAATGTTCTTTTATTGAACACTCTATATGACTTGTTAAAAGTTGCATAGCCAAGGAAGATTTCCTCATCGATTTTAGCATCAAATTTTCCAAGGTTATCCTTGGTATTCAATATATAGCATTTGCATCCAAACACCCTTAGATATTAGATCTTAGGCTTTCTCTCATAAGGGTTTTATTTAAATCTAATATAAACTCTATTTGAAAGATAACAAGCGATATTGATGGTTCGGCCCAAAAGTATTTAAGTAAATTGTACTCATTGAGCATAGTTCTTGCCATCTCAACCAAAACTCTATTTTTCCTTTCAACAACCCCATTTTGTTGAGGTGTTCTAGCAGATGAAAAATTATAAGAAATTCTCATTTCATTACAAAAGGTTTTAAAATAGACATTTTCAAATTCTTTTCCATGGTCACTCCCTAAAGTTGAAATTTTAAAACCTTTTTCATTTTGAATTCTTTTTGCAAGAATTTTAAATGCTTCAAAGCTTTCATCCTTATGAGCAAGAAAGAGTACTCAAGTAAATCTAGAGTAGTCATCAACAATGACATATGCATAATTCTTACCTCCTAGGCTAGCAACTCTACAAGGGCCAAAAAGATCCATATGCAATAATTGAAGGGGTCTAGTAGAAGTTACCTTATTTTTGGCCTTAAATGAACTTTTCACTTGCTTAACAATTTAACATGCTCCGCATATTTTGTCCTTTTGAAATTTGACTTTGGGTAGGCCAATGACATTATCACCTTTCCTTAGATCTCCAGTGAGGTCCATACTAGCATGACCAGGTCTTCAATGCCACATCCAAGTATCATCCTTAATAGCAACAAAGCACTCAACACCTTGGTTAGTCAAAGAGCTTAAATCAATAGTATAAACATTATTGACTCTTTCACCTTTGAAAATTACTTTGTTCTCTTCCATATGAGTTACAAAGCATTCCTTAGGTTGAAAAGTCATTCTATTACCTTTATCACCCAATTGACTAACACTAAGTAGGTTGTGCTTTATGCCATCAACCAAAAGGACATTTTCAATATAAGCAGAGTCTTTCTTACCAACTCAACCAATGCCAACAATCTTACCCTTGGCATTGTCACCAAATATAACTTTGCCTCCCTTCTTCATTTCTAAATGAGTGAAGAGGTTGGCCTTCCCGGTCATGTGCCTTAAATATCTACTATCTAACTACCACTTTTCTTTGCATGTTGTGGATTCCAAGCACACCTACAAGCAATTAGTTCATCTTACTTTAGGCACCCAAATATATTTGGGTCCTTGGGGGTTAGCATTGAAAGATCCATCATTTGAGTAACCCAAATGAGTCTTTCTAATATAATATCTAGTATTTTTATGTCCCATCACACCACAATAATGGCATCTAACATTTTGTGTATGCCCTTTTACTTTAAAATTATGAAAACTATGAGAATGAGCATGATGTTGTTTCCTAGGCTTAGGTCCTCTTGAGCTATTAGCTATAGAATTATTAGTCTTAATTCCATTAGACTTTTTAGATCCATTGGTTTTAAGACTAGGTTTTTGGAATCCCTTAGTAATAGGAATACTTGATCTTATATCTTTTGAGGAACTAGTATGAGCATTTTCAAATCCAATTCCATTTTTAGATTTCAAAGGAATAGAAGACATAGGGATCATCCCATCAAGAATTTTTTTCCTTTGTTGAATCTAGAAATACACTCCTTGAGATTGTCATTCTCATTTTCTAAAAATACATTTTGCTTAATGAGTTTTGTATTTTCATTTGCAATCTCAATTTTCTTAGAATTACTTTCATTCAATGAATTGGTTAACTCTTCATTAAAGGTTCTTGATTTCTCAAGTTCTTCTTCTAGAGTTTTTATCACTTCTTTGAGTGAATTAATTCTAGATAAATATTTATCATATTTATGCATTAACTTTTCACAAGCAAGTAACATTTCATCATTGGATTCAAAGTCTAGAGTTACCACATCATTTGAAGGTTCCTCCAATGCCATGAAATAAAGATTTGCAACCTCCTCATCAGTGTCATCATCACTAGATTCACTAGAATCATCCCAAGTTGCTTTAAGTGCTTGTTTCTTTTCCTTCTTAAACTTCTTATCTTTCTTGAAAGATTTCTTTAACTTTGGACATTCAGATTTAATATGACTCGGTTTGTTGCATCTATAGCAAATGATTTTATCCTTATTGCTTGAGTCTTGCTTCTTGAATCCTTTTTTTTCTTCATGATGAGATTTCTAATTTTTCTTGAAATCATATCAAACTCATCATCATTTTCATTTGAGTCACTACCACTAGTGTCTCTACTTACTTTGAGAGCAATGCTTTTATCTCTTGGTCTTCTCTTCTTCAATTACTTGAGTCATTTTAATTTTATGAGTGAGAAGCTTTTCAAGAAGTTCCTCTGTAGGTAGAGTAGAGAGATCATTTGCTTCTTCAATGGAGGAAATCTTAGCTTCCTAAATCTTTTGAGGCAAGATCACAAGAATTTTGTTGTTGACATCTTCATTTGAGACTTTCTTCCTAAGTTTTCTCATAGCATTAACAAGAGTGATAAGTCTACCATACGTCTCACCAATTTTCTCATTGAGCTTCATTTCAAACAACTCATATTCTCTTCCAAGCATTTTTAACTTATTGTTCTTAAGTTGATTGGTTCCTTCATGTTTAGTCTTCAAACACTCCCAAATTTCTTTGGTCATTCTCAAGTGCTCAATTCCATTGTATTCTTGTCTACTTAAACCACAATAGAGGATGGTGATTGCCTTTCTATTTCTCTAGTTAGATTTGATTTGATCATCATTCCATTCCTTTCTAGGAATGGTCACCTTATTGCCTTGATTGTCTTTCTTTATTGGAGGACTCCAACCTTCTTTAATAATGTCCTATAAATTGACTCTGTCACTATCCAAGAACATCTTCATTTTATTTCTCCAATACGTATAATTGGTGCCATCAAAGAATGGAGGTCTTGTGTAGCTAGGACCATGAACATCAGTGGTGGCAACAACTTGACTTGTGAAGGCTATGATCTTTTCTCTAAGATGGTGTTAAATCTTCAAGAATGGAGACCACTACTTTAGTACCAAATGTAATTCCACAAGTGCCAAGAGGGGGGGTGAATTGACTTTTTAAACAATATGTGTAATTTTGATTTTTTCACTCAAGAGCTAGCTAAAAACAAATATAGAGCTTAATTGAATGAAGAAGAAGCATAAGGATAAAAACTCCAAGGATTTATAGCCTCAAAGCCTACTCCTCTCCTCAACCACCTGTTGAGAGTTTGAATCCACTATCAATCTACTTCAATGGTGTAGAATAAACCTTTACAAGCTTAAACCAATCTACCCAAGTGTTTTCCCAAGGCTCACACTTAAACCCAATGCTAAGAACAATCCTCTTAGCTTACAAATATTTAAAACTCTAACCCAACTCACTCAATCTCACTATTGAGCTATTGAATGAAGGAATTAAACACTCACCAACCCACACTCAAGAACACTCTTGAGATACAAAGAAATTACAAGAATTAAAAATGAAGCTTTAGGTGGTTAAAGAATTGATTTCAAGGTTGAATGCTCAAATGTTGCTCTAAATTTGTTTGCTCAACTTCATTAATTTTCTCCAACTGAAAAATGACTTGTATTTATATCCTCATAGAAGAAAATAGTTGTTGGAGATGTATTAAATGCAAATAGAGTCGTTGAAACCACAAAAAACGTAGTAGGTCTGTGACCTTGTCATGATCATGAAGAATTCGTCATGATCATGACAATCGGAGGGCGCCAAAGCAAAAATTTGAATTTTCGCTCTTCATGATCATGACTTTAGTGGTGACAATCCATCATGATCATTTTTCACGATCATGACAATGGTTATGACTACTTTCGGGAACTTTTCCAAAAATGCAAATTTGAATTTTTGTAATTAGGCTAGAAATTTTTTTCTGATGATTGAAATTTACTTGTGATCACCTAATATGAAGATTTTAATCATTGTTCACCAAAACCTACTTTCGCTTTTGCCATAAAAATTCGATCTTCGTTTTTTGCCTTTTGTCACAGTCATAATCCATTAATCATTGCTTGTGCCACAACTGATTATTGCAAATTTAATAGAGTTGAAAATAAACACACAAATACACATGTCCAAAAAAATTTTACTTAATTGGTTGTGACCATAAAAAATTACCGTTTTACCCCTCAACGTTCAAATATATATAGTAGTATTTTAGTTGAAAAATAATACTAAATAAATATTTGAGTGATTTAAGATAAAAAAAATATGTAATATATAAATATTTTTAAAATTTAAGTAGTATTGAGATATGTATAATAGTATTTAGTTAAAACATAATACTAAATAATTATATGGTAAATATTTTATTTTTAATAAAAAATAGAATTTTTAATGGGTTTACACATTAAATTTTTATTAAGATATATATAATATAACAAGCTTTTATTTATGTTTTTCTAGCATGCTTATCTAATTGGATTGCGTCCATCCATATATTTCTCCCGTCAAAAACAATTTTTTTTAATATAAAAATTTTTAAAATTTGAGTAGTATTAGAATATATATATAATAGTCTTTTAATTAAAATATAATACTAAAAAAATTATAATAAAAATTTTATTTTAATAAAAATTAGGATTTTTAGGAATTTGACACATTAACTTTTAGGGTAAATACTCAAATATGGAGATAGACATTTGTTAAATTTTTGACTTAATGATTTCAGAACTCAACATTTAATATATATATATATATATATATAGAATATAGATATAGATATATAGAGTATAATCAATTTTAAAATTAAAAGTAAATTTGGATTTAATAAATTATTATTGAGTTGCTACATATCGTACTCAATTTCAATGATAGGAATCGTGATTGAAATACATGTGCATAAAATTCAAATTACATCACTTTAGCACAAATTCAATAATAATTTACCCCTTTGCTAGTCCTTTTCATAAATAAACTATTAAGGATGTTGCAACCAAATAAATACATATAGTAGCTACTCCTTTATCACCAATACAATTAAAAATCATTACAATAAAATGGATGAAATAAAAAAAATTAAAAGATTTGTTTTTTGAATGGAAAAATTAAAAGATTAAACATCTATTTTTATCATGACATTTTATCTATTTATTTTACTTTCCATAATAAGCATATGAACGATAATTAAATGATTAACTATCTATGTGGAAATAAATTTATTATAATTAATAAACAAATATTATTCACAAATTGATTTTTTTTCCCATGTGTTCACCAACAAAATTGACTTGATTGCTTTCAAGCTTCCAAAGTAGATTTCTTTTTGTTTTTTTGTTGATGCACTTGTACAATTTCAAATAAAACTCAATCTAGTTATGAAATTACGACCAACGCCCCTCACCTACCATTGCCTCGTACAGCCGCGTCTCATGACTCTCATCCCACTCCACCAATAACAGTTTGTATTTTGTGTTGTACACTACTACGGGGGATGAGTTCTCTACCTGGTAATAGTAAAATCGCGAGCGCCCGATCTAAAATCGGAAGCTCCCCAGTCATTCATTGAACTTTAAAATAATCGAGGAGCTGGGTGCTAGGGTTTTTTCTCTCTCTCTTCTTTGAACTTTCACGTACAAAAGGGAGCGTTTTCTGTGCCCACCGCTCCTCTCGATTATTTTTCCCTTATTTTGCCGCTGAATTTTCTTTTTCGCCAAACAGCCCCGTAAGGATACAAATTCCACTTCCCTCCACAGCAGAATAATTGATTTCTCTTCTCAATTATCCAATGCAGGTCTCGAATTCCTTAGAGACTAATTCAATTCCTCATGATAACCTCGAAAACCCTAGATCCCCAAATTGTCCGAATTCCAATTTGAAGAAACCTAATTCTTCTTCTTCCTCTACTGTTACCGCGAATGATGAAGAGGAGAGCAATGGAAGGGAAGATGATAACGATGAATTGGTTCTTGATGTTACGGGAAAGAATTTGGATTTCGATTTGTTAGAGAAAGCTGATGATGATTCTGTGGAGGGTTTGTATTTGTACAAGAATGTATTTAGTTTGGTTCCGAAGTCGGTGGGGAGATTGGGGAAGTTGAGAACATTTAAGTTTTTTGGAAATGAAGTGAATTTGTTTCCGGCTGAATTTGGAAATTTATTGGGGTTGGAGCGATTACAAGTGAAGGTATCATCACCTGGGCTTAATGGTTTAGGTTTGAATAAATTGAAAGGTTTAAAGGAGCTTGAGCTTTCTAAAGCTCCACCAAGACCCTCTGTTTTTACAATTTTGAGTGAGATTGCTGGTCTCAAGTGCTTGACTAAACTTTCTGTTTGCCATTTTTCTATAAGGTAAGAAAGGATTTATGCGTTTTGTGAATGTGTGAAGATTTTAACTTAAAAAACTAGTTTATTTTATTTGCTTTTTTTTCTTAGGGATATGGATAGATAGGCTACAAGCATTCTAGAATGTCACTTGTAGTACAATTGGAGCAGCCATTGTTTGGACGGCATGGATGGAACATTAAGTGAAAGTTCCTTTTTTTCTGGGTACCAATAAGTGATTATATGAATGTATGAGCTAATAGAAAAATTCACTTGGAAGTTGCAATATCAGGACACTGCCAGCAAAATAATTTGTGTAACCGATAAAAGATGTTTTTATTTTTTGGTTTAAACATGGTGTTTTTACTTTCTTGGCGTGCTTTAGGTGTATAGTATTGTGTGGGATACTGCATGATGTCAATTAAACATGTGAAGCTTGAGACCTAAGCTTCTTCACATTGAATTGTATGTGATTGAAAAGTTGTTTTATCTCTAGTTCTTTCAGTATAGCTAGACCTTTACAGGAGCCTATGCTATCTATTCTTTTGCATATAAGCTTGAACTTGAATTTAATAGCTGGATAAATTAGTTATGTTTGGAAGGTTTGCAAAGTTTTTCACTTTGAGATAGTTAATCTGACCAATGAGATGGACAAGTATCAAAATGTTGACAGCTTTAATCAGATAAGTCGATGTGCATCATCTGTTTTAAAAAGGACAACATTTTGTTTTTGATATTTGTATGATTCTATCTGTCTATCTGTCTTATGTGCTTTTTGCTGAATCACCCTTGCACAAATTATATTTCCCATCCAGATTCTTGGGCTTAATTACTATACTTTTCTTTTTTCAATACCTTGGCTTATTTAAGTGAATCTCAGATCAACGTCCTTACTTGTTATATCCAAGCCATGATAAGTCCTTAAATATGTGTAAGTTGCCCGAATAATTCCTATAGTTAGCAAGCAAAACTTTAATGTGTTTTGCATGAATCAACTTAACAGAATGGTTTTATCAGTATTCTGAACAAAAATGTTTATGTTGTTGCTGTTGTTTTTTGTACAGATACCTCCCTCCAGAAATTGGCTGCTTGAATAAGTTGGAGTACTTGGACATGTCATTTAACAAGATAAAGAGTTTGCCTACTGAAATTAGTCATCTAAATGCCTTGATTTCTTTGAAAGCTGCTAATAATAGATTAATGGAACTGCCTTCAGCATTGTGCTTATTGCAAAGATTGGAGCACTTGGACCTAGCAAATAATAGGCTGACGTCCTTAGGTTCTCTTCAACTTTGTTTAATGCAAAACCTTCAGTATTTAGATCTTCAGGTATTCTTCTATAACAAAATATTTGTAATCTAATTTTCCAGAATCTTCAGGAGGAGCGCAATGTGTGGTCATTTTTCAAATTTTATCTTCTGTTATTCATCTGTCTGGATTTGAAAGTTTTAGGATTTCAGTGCTCCTTTAAGTTGATATAATTTTATTGTTTCTTGTTTCTAAATTCATTGTTTGTAGTTTCTTCAATTGTAGACGCACGTACTCTAATATTCTGGTCATTATTCAGTTTGTTTTGATTGTTTCTGATTCTTTCCAAGTCTTGCATTGTCTGCTTCTACATATAGATGGCAACTATCTATACAGTTGTGTGCTTGTGGAGATTTTGTTTTGATGCTATCTCATGTAAAATTCCTTTTTTATTATTTTATTTAAAAATTGCATTGGCTGTGGTAAGCTGTTTGAAAATGATTGTACGTGTGCTTTTGTTTTAATCTTTTTGTTCTGTTTGCAAATGGAAGATGATGCTAAATTTTGTGTTTACTCTTAATTTCGGGAAATGTTGATGGTGTGCATACATTTTGAGTATAACATTGACATATTTAATTATTTGGTGAATCATGTGGTTGTGATATGCTTAGAAATTGTCAATAGGAAATTAATGATTCTAACATCTTTTGAAATTGTTGTACACGCTTAAGAATATTTGCTTTTCTACATTTAATTTGTTTATTGATATTTGTAATTTTTGTTGTTCAAGCAAAACAAGCTTCTCAATTGTCAAATACCTGCATGGATATGTTGCAATTTGGAAGGAAATGGGAAGGACTCATCAAATGATGATTATATCAGTTCTTCTGTTGAAATGGATGTATATGAAACCTCCATTCCATCCGATGATACAACTTTCTCCATAAATGGTTAGTGCTTTCTAATAATTTTATCTTAAAGAACTCTGCTTGCTGGTATATAATTTATGCACAGTTTTGCCAAACTAACCTTTGACTTTTATGATTTTATACAGGTTTTCAGAATGCTACATTGAGCCTACCAACTGGGCCTCCACCAAACGGCAAATGTTTTGCAGCACGGAGATCAAATAAGCGGTGGAAACGACGGCATTATTTGCAACAGAGAGCTCGCCAAGAACGTCTAAACAACAGCAGGAAATGGAAGAGCGAAGGACGTGCTGAATTACTGACTTCAAAGGAAAGTGAAAATTGTGATGCAGACAATTTTGATCTGCTGACATCTGTAACTTGCGAGGATACATCAGACGTCATAGGTCTGGATGATGATAATGAAGATAAGGAAGATAAAATAGTACTTTCGAGTGAAGTTGAATGTAAGAACTTACTTGCTGGTGGTAAGGACGATAGAACAAATTCCAAAGAGGGTCATAACCCTGAATCTAGAAGCAAAAGTGAGGAAGGTGAATGTTGTGTGCATAAAGAATCTTCAGCCTTGACACAAGATGGAGGGAGTAGGGAAGATGAGGGTTCATCTTCTGAAAAATCAAAAATCATATTCAAGTCAAAGAGGCATTTTGATGGGGCACTTGATAATCCAAAACCGTGCAAATGTCGAAGACCAACAGAAGATAGCTTAAGTTTATCTCACAAGTATAGTGACCTGTCATTCTGTAGCATTGAGGACCATCTTCCAGATGGATTTTTTGATGCAGGTCGTGACCGGCCTTTCATGCCACTTAAGAGCTACGAACAAAGTTTACATCTTGATTCACGTGAAGTCATTCTTTTGGACAGGTATGTGTCAGTATTGCATCATTTTCAATACTTATTGTTTTTGGATGTATGTTAATACTTTTTCAGTATAAAAGATTGATTGCTTGTTATTTCTTTTAGGGAGAAGGATGAAAAGTTAGATGCAACAGTTCTATCTGCTCTGGCTTTGGTCCGCCGCTTGAAGAGATTGAATGGTTTTTTCAAGGAGGGGAATAAGGTTGCTATTGATAACTTGCAGATGGCATCACTGCTCGCGCTTTTTGTATCTGATCATTTTGGAGGCAGTGACAGAAGTTCTAGTATTGAAAGGATGCGCAAAGCCGTATCTGGTTCGAACTATAAGAAGCCATTTGTTTGCACATGTTCAACAGGGAATGTTGAAAGTGTTAATTCTTCTACCGAACAGACTTTGGACAGTGCAGAAGATATTGTTTTTTCTGAACTTTGTGAGAAAGCTTTACGCACTGTTAAAGCAAGAAGAAATTCCATTGTAGTTCCTTTAGGGAATTTGCAGTTTGGCGTGTGCAGGCACAGAGCCTTGCTATTTAAGGTTTTTTTTTTTGTTCAATTATATGGTGCTTGGATTTTTATGTTTGCATTTCTTTCTCATGATAACAATCTGGTGAAACTTAAATTGATGCAGTATCTATGTGACCGAATGGATCCACCAATACCATGTGAACTTATTAGGGGTTACCTGGACTTCATACCACATGCCTGGAATACCGTTCTTTTCAAGAGGGGTGATTCATGGGTTCGTATGTTGGTTGATGCATGTCGTCCCCATGATATAAGAGAAGAGACTGATCCAGAGTTTTTTTTCAGGTGTGTTCTATCATTTACAGAGTGTTCATGGTAATTTACTTCATTGTTAAATATGTTGTGTGTGTGAATGCTTATGGAGTTTTATTTATTCATTTCTTATCAAAGTTTGTAACAGCATTGGACTGTTTTTCTCCTTCATATTAATATCAAAGATTAATGCTAATGCTGTTTTGATTATAAGAACTTGGTTATGTAGTTTCAATTCTGTGTTAACATGAAGTATCCTTTTTTGTCTCACAAGCATATTTTCTTGTCTTTTTCCATGCCTGTTTTATGTGTCTGTTTTGTGATCATGCTTCTGATGAATTTTCTTGTTGCTTCAGATACATTCCGCTCAGTCATACTAGAGTTCCTCTTTCAACTGAGAGCATTCCTGGTCCTGGTTGTTTCATATCTTCTTTTTCCACTTGTGATGAGTTAGAAAAGACAGTTTTGAGTACTGTCGTTCAGTGCAAACTTGAATCAGTTGAAGCTGCAGCTAAGGTACTTTCTCCCAAAGTTTTCCATTCTTGTATTGTTATTGATCAGGAATTTGTTTACATTTTCTGGTTTACTGCATCTAGTAATTGCTTGGCATTAGTCCTTGATGAGAATACCATGTTCTAGTACCAGTTAACTTTTCCCTTGCTTTCTTCTCCTGAAGAGTGATCTTGCACTCGGAGAGTTGCCATTTTCTTAAATATTCTTTCCAGAATTCTTCTTTGTTGTATTTTAGCTGTTCTCAATTGACCATTTGGAGTTATTTGTCATGTTGCCTTTTCCCTGCTATTTTCTTTAAACCCCAAATGAGCAATGCTTTTAAATGTTGATATGCTGTTCTTATTGGATGGTGCAGGTGCGCACATTAGAGATATGTGAGACTCCAGTTGATAAGATTAGGAATTTTGAGTACAGTTGCATTGGAGAAGTAAGAATATTACGTGCTTTGCAACATCCCTGCATAATTGAGTTGTATGGACATGAGATATCTTCAAAGTGGATCCATTCAGAAGATGGAAAGCCACAGCGCCAGATATTACGGTCTGCAATCCTTATGGAGCATATTAAAGGAGGCTCTTTAAAGGTTTTTAATTTTTGTGTTTTTTACTTGGTTGATGTTATCATTCAGTTGTTCGTTTTCTTTTCCTTTTTTCCCTGCTGATTATTATTTACTTCATGCAACAGAGTTATATTGAGAAGATTTCAAAAACTGGCAAGAAGCATGTGCCTCTGAAGTTGGCATTATGTATTGCTCGGGATATTTCTTGTGCATTGGCAGAGCTGCACTCAAAACACATTATTCATCGTGATGTGAAAAGTGAAAACATATTGATTGACTTGGACAATAAAAGAGCTGATGAACCTGTTGTGAAACTCTGTGATTTTGATAGAGCTGTACCTCTGAGGTCATTGCTACATACATGTTGCATTGCTCATAATGGCATACCACCACCTGATGTTTGTGTTGGTACGCCTCGCTGGATGGCTCCAGAGGTTTTCCAGGCAATGCATAAGCATAACCCGTATGGTTTGGTATGTTTTTTTTTTTTTTTCACCCAACAAATTTTTAATTGGTGGTTCATGATGTCTGGGCTTTGGTTTTTTCCTCAGTTTCGTGATCCATTTTTATATTATCTTATATGGTGTGTGAGGTTCCTTGAGAGTTCTTTGTTAAGTATGAAGAGTAAAAATGTAGTATGGAATTTTTAACACATAAAGCGAAACTTTATCTTTGATAACCTTGATTTCAGAAAGGGGATGTTCAGAGGATTATCTGGGTTTTCATTGGTGTGAAAGAATATGATGAGTGCCTGGGAGAAATTTGAATTACCATGTTTTTGCGTAGAATTTTTTTCATTTTAGTTAATTTATAACATAATGTTGATTCATCATCCTTCGGCATTCTAAATTTGCTAATGTTTTCCATATGCTGATGATTGGATGCTGTTTTGTTTACTTGCTGAAGTTTCCTTACTATCAGAATAGGTTATTTCTGTGGCACATTTGAATATGCAGTTTTAGTATATAATGATTATATATCCTTTATTAATGTGGCTTTAGTCGAATGAATTGATAAACTCTTTTTTTGGTTGTAGGAGGTGGATATTTGGTCATTTGGATGCCTGCTTTTGGAATTATTGACTTTGCAAATTCCATATTCCGGCTTATCTGAATTCCACATCAATGAACTTCTTCAGGTGTGCTCACTGTATGAATAGTTGCAAATACCATGAAATATGATACGGCAACAATTCTTTGATTCAATTTATGTCCATATTATAACACGGGCACGGATAGAGATATCTTTTGTGTCACATTGGTGCCTTCTTCTTCACAAATATTTGTTGTTGTCTTAAATTTTTTTTTTTATAATTTAATCATGACAATTTTCGGACTGAACCCACAAATGCTTTTATTTTTTAGTTATATCGAGCTCATCAGAACTCTTTGTTATAGCCAAGGGGCTACTTTCTGTACTAGTTCGTAGACCAGAATTCTCACTTTCACTATGACCACACACACCCCCCCCCCAAAAAAAAAAAAAAAAAAAAAAACAATTTCCCATAAGTGTTAAAGGTTGAAAGCACATGTTACCATCATGAGCTTTTCCTTGATATATCAGTGATATCCTTTTTAATAACTATCTTCTTTATATGTGTGCTTAATTTTGTTAACTGCCTCTTTACACTTGATTTCAACAGATGGGTAAACGACCACCACTAACTGATGAACTAGAGGCATTGGGTTTGATGAATGAGCCTGCAGCGACTCAGTCTGGGTCAGATGTGGTAGGACCTGAGGCTGAATCAGAAATACTGAGATTCCTTGTTGATTTGTTCCAGCGATGCACGGAGGGAAGTCCTGCTGCCCGTCCAACAGCAGCAGAAATCTATGAACTGTTGCTTGCTCGTGCAAGTACTTTTTCCAGTTCAAGGAGCTAGGAACAGGCGTAGACTTAACTTTATTAACACAGCTCCTAGGTCCAAAATTTTTGTAGCCTTAGGTTTATCTGATACAGAGTCCTGTTGAGCTCGAATTGTTTGAGCTTCTCTCCTCTCCTCGCCTCATAATACCATGTCTATAGTTGTAGGGCTAGAATTAGCATCATTTGTAAGCTTTGTGTCAGAATGAATTACCGAGCTAGATATACAGATTGGGCACTTCTTGCCTCTGTAATTTATTAGACATCTGTAAATTTTTTTAGGTAGCAGTGTTGCCATTTGTGTCTGTCAAAATTGTACCGTGTAATTTGTAAGTAGACCTATTAGCATTATTTAAGCTCCAATTTTGGTTGGTTTGCAGCTATGGAATTTGCTCTGATCGATTCTTTTCGGTCTCATGAATGTGGGAATAAATGTATCGAGTTTTTTTTTTCTTTATCACAATATTGTTTTTCTTTTTTTCTTGTGTAGCATTTGTAATTCACTTGGCCAGAAATCATGGCTGTATTTCACCTTTCTGGAAATAGGGGATTCTGGAAAAGCGATTGAGATTATTTTTGATGTCGTCAGAGCAAGAAGTTGGATGTGGAGCATGGATGTAGCAGACCTTTACTGTTATGATACTGCCTGTACTTGGACTGGTGTGCCAGGTCTTTTTAATCATTTACTCTTCTCTGCTAAAAGAAAAAGGTTCCCATCTTTTTTTTTTTTAAGTTAAATGTAAAGAGATCCATAAGAGCTGCAGATGCCATTCTGTTTTCTAAGTTCAAAAGAGCCAAATATAAACCGGAGTGGAGGACACTGCAAGTGCATGCTGCTGAAGGACACAGACAGACATGGGCATGGACGGAGTGGCTGATGAGATAAAGAAAGCTCATCTCTTCTCTGCACTCTCACTCTGGTGTTTGTTGTTTTTTATGTGACCATGTAACTCTCAGTTTTGATGTGCAAGTTAGCTACCAGAAACAAAGTAAATTTTTACAGTGTATGCAAGGGGACCAATAAAATCTTTAGCCCACCCCTGCTCCTGGGTATCTTCAACTTCTGCCAAGAATGGTCTATGCTTTATAGATGTTTAACGGAACACACTTACCAAAATCACCTCTCTCCCGCTTTCGGTAAGGATGCATTTAAACCCAAAAAAAAAAAAAACTATTAGGATAACATAAGGGGACCTCAGGCCCTTGCATGTTTTGACATATCTTGTGGCATCATATGCTTGCATGGACCCGCTAGATTTATGTGCCATTTGGTATCATAATTCTATCATGTAAAAGCCACTCCCTTTTTCTTTTTGTTATTTTTTTTGGGTATCTCTTACGAGTTGTGACTTTAATGATCCATCTCTAGAAGAAATCCCATAAAGCCAACCATCAAAATTATATACATTCGGCATCTATGTATGTTGACCAAAGAATTCCATGTGATGATGCTTGATTATGTAAGAAGAATATAAACGTTTTTTTTTAATTCTCTAATCCGTACAAAAATCATCGGAGAGGATATGCTTCCACTATCTCTAATTCTCACATTACAAAAGCAAATATAGCATGCAGCAGCCGCTTCTTACAAGCATATGCTTTGTACACTACAACACCCACATCAATGCTTCAACAATTTTGTTCTTTTTGATTGTGCACAGTGTTAAGCATCTACAAATTGGAGATTTGGTTAATTAAATTACAAATAATAATCTTCTTAGAAGGTTTTGTAACAAAAGAAAAACATGATTATTATGCTTAGCATGGTTAATTGACTAGAAGAGCATTTAAGGTTCAGTTCATACTGTTTATGCTAGAAAACTACAAAATGGTGCACGCCTATGCGCAGTAAATGGACCACATCTAAGCTTTCTGGTACCAAGATACCGATTAGCCCATGGTTGGCTCTGTGGGCACCGGCAACTTCTCAATAAATTGATCATTTAGAAGAGTAGAACAAGAGTAGTTAAATTACTGACTTTTCATTAAGGTTTGCCAAAGTTGTTGAACCAAAATTAAATTTAACGCAGGCTAGTATAATTAATTAATGGATGATAAAGTTAGTCTATCAAGAGCGGATTCTGCCTAATTAATTATTGAATTTTTTAATTAATTGAGAGGTCATGTGATTTAAAAATTGATGGACAACACAAGAAGCAGTTCTCTCATTTTTAAATCAGGTGAAAATAAAGTAGGATTTTAATTACTTCCTCACTTACATTTGGGAAATTATTTTACTACATAGTTGTTTACAAATTGGACGTTGATGGTCTGAATTGAACTAGTCCTTAGTATGATTTTTGTGTTCTGTTGCAATTAAGTTGAAATCTATATATACATATATATATATATATATATATATATTGTACCGATGGAGATAATTCTAAAGTAATCAAAATCCCAATATGGGAATCTTTGAGATTTTTGTGCAAAATTATATGAGTATAATATCCTGCTGAAAACAACACTTGGTAGATTAGTAGATGGCATTGCATATGGTATCATTATCAGGCAAGAAACTATTGAATCCTATCTTTTGGTTGAGCGTGGAAACCATTTATTTTGGAATAGATGCTAACCTAAATTTTTGTGATCATCATGTAATCCATTTCTCATTAGACAATCGATTGATGGAGAATTCTATAACAGAGCGTGGAAACCATTTATTTTGGAATAGATGCTAACCTCAATTTTTATAATCATCATATAATCCATTTCTCATTAGATAATCTATCTACAACAGATAGTTTTGCTTTGATTTAGAGGAGATTATTCATGCACGTTGATAAATCCTATTGATCAAATATTGGCACTTGGCAAAATATAACCTTTCTTTTTAAAAAAAAAAACTAGTTAAAGTAGTTAATTTTGAGAGTAAGGAAAATGGGGGTTTGAATCCTATTATCCACATCTGAATATCCATAATTTTTGTCACTTGAATTACTGGATGTCCATATTTTTTACCATTTAAACTATTCATGGGGACTTAAAATATACCTTAGTATTAGAATCTTACCCAAATCCGATATGAATATATAGTAAAATTTGAACTGAAATTCGTCCAGAATTGATAAAAAAAATTCACTATTATTCTTCATATTAGGGTGCAATCAAATCCGGTATCTATCAGGTTGCCATCTTACATATTATTTTGGCATATAAAATTTTTTGGAATTGGAAATATACATTATAGCATTATGATTATATAGATATATTGATAGGAGTGTTATACCACTATAAACAGATTTTTTTTTTTCATTTATAGTTCGGTCAAATAACCTAAATACTGATGAACTGCACCAGTAGAAGCAACATTTTCTTTTAATCTCTACACCTTATAATACCCTTGAAAAATAGTAATCACTAAACCACTTCCTCATTGTAAACAGATTTTAGTGATATGGATTATCATTTATCAAGTAAACTACAGCCTTTGATTACTTATTAATTATAAATTATGATTAGTTGTTTAGTTTTTTTGGGAAGTTTTGAAGCTACAAGCATTGAAATTCACTATATATATATATATTACAAATGCATGTTGGTTCTTTTCTCTAATCTTTACCATGCGCAACTATATTATAAGCAAATGATATCTAGGATATATATGCTAAGAATATTAGCTATAAACCCCAGCCGAAGCTACCATAACATAGGTCTGCACAAGTCATTAAGGCATTGGAGATTTATAATTTGAAACGTTAAGTTGTAATTGGTCCACTACAAGTTATAATTGAAGTGTTAGGTGTTTATTGGCCCATTTCATTGCAGATACAGAGAATTTTCCAATGATAGTAAAGCTTCGATATATTTGGTGTAAAGAATATTATTATTGCAAACGGAAAGAATAAGTTCCAGTTAGAGAAAAAATTAAAGTTCAAAAATTAACAAGCCTATAATAAAGATGGAGGAAGGATGGGAGGGAGGGAGTAGAATGCATATATGATTTAAATTGGAATTAATATATCACAACTCTTTTATTTTTTTATTTTATGTATTAATTATTTTGAGTATTAACTTATTAAAAAATATGTAATATTTAACAATAAGATTAGTTGAACATGAATTGTTCTCATTTAAACAACGTTTTATATTTGAATAGTGATGCATATAGTTATATTAAATTACTTGTTGGGATACTTTTGTGGCTCTTGTTGTCTTGTTTAAATCGAATTGAATTAGTTAGAATCTAGTAACTCTCGATATCAATGATTCAAATAAAAAATGTATTATACATTTTTTTGACTAATTTATATATTTAAATAATTTTTTTTAACTTATAAATACTCTATTTAAATATTTTAATTAAGTGCATAAACTCGGATAACGATTTATGTAGCTACATGAATAGTAATGTCTATGGGACACCCTCTCTTTTCATTTGCATGTCCCCTATATATGGGACCATGCATGTAATCTTAACAAAAAAAAAATTATTTTTTTAGTGTTCATGAATGTCATTACTAGTAACATCTATTATTGTTCTATAAATTCAAAAAATAAACTAATAAACTGTATCAAATTCAGACAACATAAATATATTAAGCCTTTAAATCAATGATGAAAAAAATATTCCATTTGGATCTTGAAATCAAGAAATGATATCTGAAAAAGATTAAGCAAATCTCTAACAAGGGCTAACTCACATGATCTTACTTCAACTTCTCAGCCTTTATTATATACTGGCCTGGCTACACCAATGTTGATTGCATATGTTGGTTCCATCATCACACCTATAGCTAGTGCAAAGGAACAAAAATTAATTAAAACATTTGAAAAAGAAAGAGTAAAGTTATTAATAACAAGAAGCCATGTAGCAAACTAGTCATATTCTTCATTGTCCCCATCACTTGTTACTAATATAACTACTGAAGTGCAGCTGGCACCAATAAGAAGTGGGATTGTCAAGTAACCAATATTAGCCAATTTTGCAAAGAAAAGGCTATCACCTGTGGCCAAAGCAAAGATGCTTATAAGGAATTGGATTAAATGCACATCACTTAACCACAAAATTATAGATAGACATAGAGAGAGATTTCAATGGACTTTAATTAACTTAGTTTTACATTTAGAGTTTTTGAGAAAGTTTTACATTTAGAGTTGTTTTAATAGTTAGAGTGTAATTATGAATTAGAATACTAAAGAAAATGCAATTAATTGCAAAAAAATATTGATTTTTCTTAGGTTGAGGTATTTTTTTTTTTTTTTTGTAATGTGAGGTGTTTTTACATCATATTAAATAGGGTATTATTTGTACTTTATAACTGATACTGGTTTAAAAGAATTTAACCTGTTAAAAATTTAAAAATAAAATGTTGATCTAAATGTCCACGTGAATCAGTAGAATTTTTTTAAAATTAAATCATCAATATTTAAAATTCACTCAATTCTAACTAATTATGTTTGATTTAGATAAAATTATAAAAACGATAAAAAATTTTTAGTAACAATTAATTTAACATAAATATTTATATATATCACAACTGAAATTTAAAATTTCATTTAATTAAGAATAGTTTCCTATGAACTGATTTCAAATTGGTTGAAATGGGAATATCTTTTATTTGTGAACCTTGTGCAACACAATGAAACCATGCAAAATGGTCCCCTCATAAGACTCTAGGATTTTAACTCTTTTTGGCTTATGGTTGATGCTTTACTTCTGAAAGAAGAAGGGTCCCCCACTCTCTTAGGACCCTCCAACCTAAAAGTATTAATGCTCTTACAATATATATATATAGAAACACTCACTAACCTGTCTGCTAAAAACTGCATGTTGCCAAGACTTGGCGTGACAATATTCAATTTGCATCACTTTGGGACCACTCATTGCAAATTTTTATATATTTTCATCCATTAACTTTTTTTTTAATCTTTGCAGTCCTCTCCCTATATTATTCCATATCATTATCACCCAAGAAAAAAACAATTTATAATTTAGATAAACAAATATCCATAAATCAGTCCCCTTCAAATCTTCCGCTTCCCTCTTCTCTATTTATACTCCTTTATCCTCTCTTCTCTGCATCCCATCATCACCACAAGAACTACTACTGCTACTACTAGTACTGGTGATTATTAGTATAAAGCTAGCTATCTCTCTCCATCTCCCAGTTCATGTTCTTATCGTGCACCACTACCAGTTGAAGCTGCCAGCATGATCTTAACCTCCCTCCCTTGTTGGGGAAAGATCAGATCATGTGGCAGTTTCACCCGTTGTTGGTGGCACGGGAAACCCTAATTCCACTCAAAACCCTAATTTTCACCACTCTTATACAATATATGGTTACATGAGGTACTAGGGTTTTTGTCCTTGTTCAATCCCTAGAAAAGGTATGTGATTTTCTTGTGTATGCTTTAGCCTCATCTGGGTTTCTCGGGTTTCCCTTTTTCATGCCTGTTTGTACTATTTCTTTTCCCTTTTAGCGCTTGTAGTGCATTGATTGTAGTGTTTCCATCTTTATGAGTATGTGGAGCTTATGATTGTATGTAAAATTGATTAACTACTTTGAACTTGTTAGGGATTTCAGTGACAGGATTTTTGTGTCTCGGTGCAGTTCAACGATTTCAAGATCACTCCTGAATATTATATGGTGACTGAGCCTTGAGATTTGTTAACCTGCAGTACTTAATTTTTTTTAAAAAGAAAATCCATCGTAGATTAGGGTTTTACAATGCTTTTCAGGTGGTTCAATATTACATATCATGCTTCAAATTTCACAATGTTAAATTCATTTTTAGGTTGACTTGGATTAAAGTCTCACTAGTTTGCTCTGACTAGCTAGGGTTTCTCAGAGATGAACTTCTAATTTCACTGTACATGTACAAAGTGTATGCCTGAGTGTGTGTGTTTGTGGGTTTATGTATGGATTTAAGGGGAGAGAGAGAGTACTAAAGGGGAGTTGTTAATGAGAGTTTGTGCAGCCTAATTACCTCAGTTTCTTTTTCACATTTGAATTTTGATTAAGTTAATTAGCACGTTAAAGTAATTATCATCTGTTGTAGGTACCTGCACTACAATCCAATGATTCAACTCATAAATGGACAATTCACAAGGTAATTAATTAGTCTGTCCCTTTTGTTTATGAGGCATTGTATTTTTCTGTCTTTTATGGTCTTATGGGGCTGATTCATTCAGGCTTTTTCTTGTACTGAATTGAATTTTGCAATCTCTATGACAAAAATATAATAAGGTACATAGATTCTCACATGTACATAGAGCTAATCATTTTTGTCTTGCATTTCCTTGTAAAGTAATCCAGGCCAAAGAATGTCATGAAATTGGTGTGAAAAAAAAGCCTTTTTCTCCATGTTTTTGCAATAACACAGGAAGCTTAATCTTAAAGAATGATGAAAGAATGAACATATATATATGTATATTACACTTTCTTCTTATGCTTTATCATAAAAAAAAAAAAAAAAAAGCAGGGCTTTCGTATAAATTTTGAGATATGCCCATATGATATGCCTGTGGATGCTTGCATATATATAATCTTTCCTTCAATCAACAGTACTTTCTTGCATTTCTTTCACATTTCAAGAAAAAAAGAAAGAGGAAGAAGAATAATAATAACAAGATGATGAAAAGAATTGTTACAGGATAATAAAATGAGAAAGAAATAACATTTTTTGATGTTTATTTTGAAAAATAAACATTACATTACATGCAGTTGTAAATTAATAATATATGAAACAATATATAATTGTATCTTAAATTTTTAAGGCAAAATGTTTCCAACCTTGATTTGGAAGTAGAATGCAACAACTTCATCTAATTTAAGTCATTCCGACTTTATATGTTGTAGTTAGCTAACGGGAGTTTGATAAATAACCAGCCAGCCAGCCAGCCATTGAAGTTGTTTTCAAGGCACTAAACTAATTGTTATATATATATATATATATATATGCCAAGGCAGTGCAGAAAGACTGATGCTTTAAGTTAATGCATGTGTGAAGTCTGATATCTTTGTCAATCTTTTGGTTGTTGGAGTCTGGCCCCCTCTCTTTTGTTATGAAGCTGTATACGGACAAGATTCCATATAGCTTTCATTTTCACATAGTACCCAAATAAGCAAAAACGTCATTGATTTGATTCTCTCAACTCTTTATTTCTTTTCTATAGGGCTTGCAATACTTGTCAGTTATCATCAATGAAATGAAAAGTATCAGATTCAGGATTCAGGAGGTGGGTATGGGAGGAGAAAATGAGATCAGAATCCATTGACAAGACCTTTGGTTACATATAATCTATTTATGGTTCGTATCTTTGGAAATGCAACAACTCTGCAGGCACAATGGCAGTGCAATGCATTAAAATTTTTGTTTTCCTTCAAAAGGGACCCGGAAATGACTCGCGTTCCATTGCTGAAAGAGAGATTTCAGCTCTCTTTCTCTGCGTGTATTTATGTGTGTGCATGTGAGAGAGAGATTCAAAGGGCTGTAATCATTTGCATTATTAATGTAGTATTTAATTTGTATGCATTAATTCATTCTAATCATTATTAGCATTTTGATTGTTGTTATATAGTGGTCAGTTAGCCAATATTAGATACACATTTTTTTTGCAGTCCTATAATTTACTTTACTGTTGTTTCTCTCTATTTTATTTTATTTCTGTGAAACTTAATTTGATTTGTAAAAGAAAAAATATTGTTTAGTTTCACGGGATTGAGCAAAGTCTATTCAAAATTCAAAAATTTCTACAATTAGAATTTGTTTGATTCAAATGAATTCCATAAAATTTTGTAGAATTCATTTGCAAATTCAAGTAAATATGTTTGGTTTAAATGAAAACTTTCTAAAATTTATTTTAAATTTTAACTTTTTAATTTTTTGGAATTGTTTAAAATTAAATTAATTCTTATTAATGAAGTATGTTTGATTTAAATGAATTTAAAATTCACTTGGAAATCAACTTTATTTGAAATTTATTTGAAAATAAAATAAAGTTTTTGGTGAAATTGAACCAAATAAGGGACCAATGTTGATTTAATTGGAAGGTTGTTTTGAATTTTGTATTTTTAATGTATTGTTTTCCTATACAATTTTATTATTATATCTTTCTAAAATATTAGTTTTCTACACAATTTATATTATATCTTTCTAAAATATTATATTAATAATTATTTTTATCTGAAAAGAATTGTTTTGTTGCTAAATGTAATTTTATCTAAATTACATGACTAAATAATAATACAAGTAGTATTAGTTTTATTTATAATAATTTTATTGTGTAATAAATCTTCCAAACAACTTGAGAATATTACGTGTGAATTAAAAAGAAATTTAACGATAAATTTGTGTTGTTTTAATAAATCATTATAAATTATTAAGATGTATTGGTATATAAAATATTAAATGAGGGTTGGTCTATTTTAATAGATCTATTTTAATAGATCATTATAAATTATCATGATGTGTTGGTTTATAAAATATTACATGAGGGTTGGTCCTAGCATGTTAAGAGCAAGATATTATGAGAATCGGCATTTTAATTATCACTGCATTTCATTGTTTCTCTTTCAGGTAAATTCACCACTTAGCCACACAACTAGAGACTGAATTAAGTTTATACCAATATCTCAATTAATAGAATGTATATACTACATCCAATACTACCCATCAGTTTTTTTTATTGCTCAAAACGTACATAGAAAATTAAATGGCTAAAATCATAATATCTACCTGTATGCATGTATTCTTTATACAGCAAATTTTTCATTTCATATGAAGCAGTAATTGTGTGACTGTGAATACATATGTTATTGTTTTTTTTTTTTTTTTGTCAGTAAAAAAAACCAGAATTCATTAATCTGAGGAAATTGAGTACATAATAATACTGGATAATACTGGAACGTAGCTCCAGACATCACCTCCTAAAAAAAGAAAGTCATTCTTAGTGAGCCAGCCCGCCAACATATGTTATTGTATTGTAGCTATATGAATGCCCATTAAGTCATCCAGACCCATCAAGTCATCCAGACCTCAAGGTGAAATGAAAAGAATAAAGTTCAATTCGGCCTTTAAACTTTTTAGCAATATTCAAATTGTCTCTTTTTTATATTTTTGGGTCAATTTGCCCCCTAAACTTTGCAATAAAGGTTAAATTGGCCCTAAAAATTTTATTTACACCCCTATTGTCTGAGATGTACACAAATAGCACAATAAAAATTACAAAAAGCTACCTGATAGTTTAGTAAGTTAACAAATTAGTCTATACTTTCAAAAGACATTTAGTAAAAAATTTAAATTTTATTTTCTAAAATTATATTTAAACCTTTAGTTTATTTATGATATATTATATTATTATTTTTAAATTTTAACACATTTAAATTATTTAAATTTATATATTTTAATATATTTATATTTAACTATCATGAAAAATATATTTAATTAATTATATATATATATATATATATATATATATATTATGAACAAAAATTTAATTTATTTAGTTTTTGTTGTTTTTAATGTTGAAACTGTTTTTCTTTATCCATGGGCAATGAGTTTCGATGTATTGGGGTTATTCGTATTTATAGAAGCTTTAATTTTCGTGGTTATCGTAATTGTTGGTTCAGTTTACGCATGGAGAGAGAGCATTAGAATGGTCTTAGCTCTTAAATATTCCGCAAAAATAATGAAAAAACAAATAACATTGTACACAATTATGAATTCCATTGAGTTTCTCTTAATTGATCGAACAACTCAAATTTTAGCTATTTCAACTACATCAAACGACCTTTCAAATAACATAGTTTCATTCCCAAGGGGATCCTTCTTTTTTATTTTAGTTTCTTTTTTATTTTATTTTTCGTTTTACATTTCTCATCAAAGTAAATACAAATATGGGAATTTTCATTTTTTTTCAACTAGTACTGATTCTGATTGATAGAGACATATATGGATTAGTACAATTTTCTTTTTTTAATTCACTCATTCTTTTTTCTGTACATACAAATAAATAAAAATTACATTTGTGTATGCATTACTGGAAAAGATATGACATTCAATTCGATATCATTATATGGGTCGGGAGTCATAAAAAATTTCAAGTATCTTTTGGAATCTTGAATATAACGATACATACATATATATATATAATTAATTTAATACATAAAAAAAAGTTTGGTCCTTAAACACTAATAATAGTAATGCATTTGTCATGATAGTTAAATATAACTATATTAAAATATATAAATTTAAATAATTTAAATGTGTTAAAATTTAAAAATAATAATATAATATACCATAAATAAACTAAGGATTTAAATATAATTTTAGAAAATAAAATTTAAATTTTCTACTAAATGTTTTTGTGAAAGTATGAACTAATTTGTTAACTTACTAAACTATTAGGGAGCTTTTTGTAATTCTTATTGGGCTATTTGTGTACATCTCAGACAATAGGGGTGTAAATAGAATTTTTAGGGCCAATTTGACCTTTATTGCAAAGTTCAGGGGGCAAATTGACCCAAAAAGGTCAAAAAAGGGCAATTTGAATGTTGCTAAAAAATTGAAGGGCGAATTGAACGTTATTCCGAAATGAAATGAGCTAAAAAACCAAGGGGATATGAAAAACCACTGAACTAGCTGCTTCGAGTCAAACTCAGACACACGTACGGTATGGCAACCCTCTCTCACATTGGTATGTTAAAATCCAATTGTCAAGTTTGTTTTGCTAGTTTAGTACTAGCAAGCTTAACAGATACGAGCCACAGCTACACGTTTGCAAATCTCTCATACCAAACATATTAACAAATATTATTCCCATATGTAGATTGAATTGAACACATTGATTTATGTACAAATTTGGTTTTGGCTTTGCATTTTCTTGGAAAACAAACAGAAATGTTACCTTATATTTGTTAAAATTTAAAAATTATTATTCCAATGTACAAGTAGACATGAAAATTCGATACTTCCAACAGCCAAAATTTCCTACATATATTAGATTGATCATAAATAAACATTTCTTTACAAGGCCTACAATTTCACATCTCCAAGATGAATCGTTACTTCAAGGACTACAACTATCTTCCTGTGTTTTTGAGTGTTTTCTCCAACATCTTTCTTTTGCTTCCTAGGAACCATGGCTAAGAGGCTTTTGGACTATTTTTCTAATCGGCAACCTACGATCATGCATGTATCCTGTCACATATACATGGGATTTTTTTCAACTGTTTCATCTCCTGTACTTTGCTTCTACCGCCACTACCTTTCATGGGCCTTTAACAATAGAACATTACTCTTTTCACATTTTCCTTCAAGGCTGGTAACGGCCGGACTCCAGATTCTCCTGCCCCTCGTGTTCCCTTGGTGCCATGACCTGCACCACCACCTGTTGACCCATTTTCCTGCATGTCTGGCTCCATGTAAAATCGGGCACGAAAAGCAGCTAAATGCGCATAGTATGCCGGAGGTACTGCATGAAAACCACCATTTAGTCAATCTAATCCCAACTGCTACACAAATTGACCAACATTCGGAGAGCAAGATAATAATCCAGTTTTTTCTCTACTTAGTTTAGCACTGTTGTTTGCCCCTCCTACCATGGCCGTCAGTAAAGTGACTACTAGTCCATAGAAAACATCACCGTTCAGCTAGGCTTATGATTAAACTAAAATTGCAAGTCTCTAATAGAATTTTTGCCAATCTTAATTAGACGCAAATGTATTGAGATACAATGCATAGCAACACCTACCAACAGATACGGAGCGAGTGCACCTTGCATATGTGTAACAGAGATTGTTTGTCAAAGACTGGATACCATCAGCAGTGAAGTTGTTCTCATCCCACAGAACATGGTAGTGCGCAGGCCTACTTGTCCCCTGTTGCATCAGAAAGAAACTAATTAATTTCAATTGCAAAATAGCAACAGTACAAGACCACAAGACATGCATGTAATCTTATTGCACTACATGCAAGACCTAAAAACACAAAGGGCATTTACAGCACAGGGAGTAAGTATAATATGGAAAACTGGAAAACTATTTTTTTGCCTCACCATCCTATCTGACCAGTGTGAGACGGTAATGGTACAGAGATTGTAGATGCACTTAACCCTAGCTTGGGTCACAAATCAAAAACAGTAACTAGGAATATCAAATTGAGTGGTACAATGCATGCATAGGAGAAAAGAAGAGGTCTACCTGAATACCAGCATGACTACAGAGATAAAAATCAAATTCTGTTGGATGACAGATTTTAGTATCAACTACAGTCCCTGAGAAGTAAAAACAATGCCGTCACATAAATAATCAGAAAAGCAAAAGATCCAAACAAAATATTACACCTTTGTGCACAAAATAACAACTATTTTACCAGGTAATATGTTCCCACTCCTGTCTGTACTACTCCTATCCCTATGGTTGTTAGCAAACAATCGAGTATGGTGTCGTTTTTGTACAACAATGAAAGTCACTGGTGGTTGATAGTTTGGTTCTAGAGAAGCACATGCCTGCAAGTAGACATTATGGGTTAGAACCAGAATTGTTTATCATTCCAAATTTTTTAGGAGGAACAGGAAACATAGAATGAATATCATTTTCACCTTTCTAATTGCATCTAATTCATAAAGCAGAACTTGATAAAATTGTCCTTCGCTAACACCATCCCTGCTCGAAATAAAATTGCAAAAGCATCATCGTAAGGACTACAAATATAAAGTCGTAACTCGTAAAATGCCTGTAGTTGTCACATGTGCACATGGGGATACAGCATTCGGTTTTGCATGTGTAATATAATCTTTTATCAACAACAGCGTGCACGTGTTATCAGAAATTTTTTAAATATGCTAAGAATATTAACCTGTAAAATATAATCCTCAATGGTTTCTGCCCTGTTGCCTTCCTAAAGGAGATCAGAAGATCTCTGCACAAAGAAAAATATGATACTAATTAACTAGTGAAATTTGAATAAAGTAATTCAAGAAGAAAAATAAAAAATTGGGACAGAACAATGCCTGGAAAAACTGAAATTCATCTTTACCTGATCATGCCACCACTAATGGTACCACGAACAGGATCTTGCCATGTTTTATACAAGTCCTGTATAAGTTCTTGTCGGTGGGCTTGAGCACAAACTAATCCAGCATATTTTGTCACTTCAGGCCAGTCCTGAGAGGCTACTACCTACAGTAGAAACAACATTCATCAGTAATGGCTAAGGTAAAACGGTTGCAAGTAAAATGTCAAATCTGTAAGAAATCATACAGCTGCAATTGAAGGGCTTGAATCCTCCCCATTCTCCGGGTGAGTTACATCTGCTCCAAATATAATGGTTGGTATGTCACTAACTAATGGTATTCTGCAGCTGATGGCATCCAAAAGGACAGTGTTTCTGCCACCCATCTGCATCAAGGATACAGGGTAAATTCATTATATCAAATAATCTGGAGCCATAAATGATACAGAAAGAAAAATTAATCCAAGACCACTTTTAGCCAAAAGAGAAAAGTCATTAAAGATGACCACAGCTACAACATATATTCCTAGCAAAATCAAATAGGTGCATGGGTTACCACAGTCCTTCTAGTGAATCTATCAAGTACATTTTCCAAGTATAAATCCACACTATGTAAGAACATTACTTATGATCCGGAACTTATTCAAATAGTTGTAAAGAATTCTCCTATATTGATAGCGTCGATCTAACCTTGACATTGATCTTCAGGGATACATTAGCCAAATACTGCTTGCTGATCTTGAAAACATGTTTTGTTAGACAGCATTGAGAAATTAAACCAAGATCAGTTTCACAAATCCTCTTGATATCACCTGAAAAGGAAAAATCATATTAGAGGTCATATCAAAATAAAATTTGTTGATTCTGAATCATATCTTAAGGAAATCTTTTTCTCAATTCAAGTAAACCAAGCACACACTAAAATAAGGCATTTTATTAAAATAGGGCAGACATATTAACATTATAAATAGCCATATAATGCTGAACAAGTGTCATACCATATAGAGATCCATTGTTGTCAGGTAGAATAGCTAGTAAAAGCTCCAGTTCTTTCCCTTTGGTTTTGTTCATGGAAGCATGATAGACATGCTTCAAAGCTTTCTCAACTTGCTCAGGCCTGGCACTATAGATTGGGATGACAGGCTCTGGATTGAATTCCTATAGAACAGCAACAAATCATCAGTCTAAGAGGATATAGAGAATATTTTGATAAAGAGAAGTGCCAAGGTTTGCAGATGACAAATGACAACCATTCCAGACACTTGGCACATCTGAGCAAGTTCATTGCAAAACCCACGAGCGACACTCTCCTGCACACTCCTTGAAAAGTTAATGCATGCCCACCTACTTACAGTCATTCCATTGATCATTTTCTGCACATGAAAAGCAAAAAACCAAGAGATCAATATTATAATCCAGATGACTTATCTGGCAAACAAAAAAAAATGAAAGACGAACAAAATCCAAATATCTGGAATCTCCAAGCAGAAGGCAACTGAAATTTTCAAGTACAGTACCTTGTTCACCATATTCCATTGGCCAACCTGAGGCAAGCAATCCTTTTCCTTTCCAGTTTCATGATATTTTAGCTGCAGGATAATGAGAAGATTTAAAATGTATAGCCTATTTCTAATTGACACAGAAACTACGTATGCAATAGATGTCATACCCAAGGGGCAGGGAGAATTCGAGCTTCAACAGAAGCTAGCTTTTCACTGATTTTGATTCCAAACTCCTTTGCATAAGGGTCTTGATCATAAGCATTATGCTGCACTGTCTGCATGTGTGTAGGGGATATGATGTTGCAGATTAAATACAATGACAGCCTCACAAATGTCATTTTATGTACTGCTACATAACCATTCTAACAACACAGTGTTTCCTGTGCTCCTACCATTTGTAATAGCAATACAAAGTCAACAATCTAAGTACCTGTAAGATGTCATTTTCGCGATCCCTGGGTCTTTGGCATGTAACTTTCAGTAGGGCAGTAATTTGCCTCTCATTCAGCCTTTTTGTATATCGTTGCCCTTCTACAATTTTGCAAGCCTTAGCAAGCCAATTCAGATCCCATTAGCTTTTGTAAAGAAAGAAAAAGCCAAGGCTATATATCAACAAGCGGAAAGAAAAACTATCCCAGTAACCAGATCATACCTCCATAGGTAGATAGTTGGCTTTCTTCTGGTTTCCTACTTGAAGGCAAGGTAGATGTGTATGTTGAATGGTGAAGCCGTACATCTCTTGGAAGTATTCTACCACTGACTTCATAGTTGAGTTATCATCAACAGGAAATCTAAACAAAAAATTTGACAGTTAGAATACCTACAACTACAAGAAACATATTCAAGGATCCTTTAGATAGGAAAGCAAATAGAAAATCTACCAAATTTAGCTGTCAGACAATTCCAAAAAAAAAAGCACATAGAAACATCTAGCTTACACGAGTTCTCTTGTAGGCTGCGATGTTAATCCCGAGACACGATACTTTCTTCGTACATTTCCTCTATGAGTTACTTCAACTTTAACTCCTCTAAGGGCCTTTTTAATCTGTTATAGATTTTCCAGTAACATCCTAAATTACATTATATACCAAGAAAGTGATATCAGCATACAACAGGACTAAATTTAAGTACCTTGATTCTATCAGCATCAGACAATGGCCTTGACAACACATCCTTGCCCAGAAGCTGGGCAACAAACTCAATTACAGGGAGAGGTTCAATGAACGCAGCTGAAGCCATATCTATAGTACAAGAAAACACAATGAGAGAGATCCTTCAAGGGTAGTACGGCTAAATTAGATATTGCAGATAATTTTTATTTACCAATATTTAATGACAGGCCCATTTGTGTAGGTCTTATGCTCTGGTAAAACCCACACCACGATTCCAAGCCCTCACCAAGTCGTTGTGGTGCTCGAATATCTAGTGAAAAGAAAGATCTTCCAACTGGGCAGTACCTTCACAAAATAAAGAAAACACAAAATTTATTTGAAATCTAAGTTATGCTTTGCATGTTGAGGAGGAAGAAAAAAATGTTTAAGACGGTCATATACTTGGGGAGAAATCATACCTCTTTGTTGAGAGCTCCCTCAGTACAATGTCAAGAATTTGTAATGCCTCCTGTGGAGCATCAGCACGTTTACCAGCTAAAAATTGACCCAGATGATGCATATTGGCCCTTGCCACGAATTTTATCACCACTTTGTACTGTCTCTCTCTCCTGAAAAATTGTACGTGGGTCCATCAAAATTACTTAAACGTGCACATAGAAACATCAACCTCTGTCAGTTTAATTGTGTTAGTCATTTACAGTTCTTGTAAACAAAACCCAGATGGAACAAAACAGAAGGATTCACAAGGGGAAAAAGAATGTACTTACTTGGGACCGTTGATTCCATCCTCTTCATCAACAAGCTTGATGGTGAACTCCTTCCAAGCAAAGGGAAGCTCACCGGCGGTGTAAAGACTCTTTCTGCCATCATAAGCAGGCAGTCTCATACCCAAGTCAGATTCTTTGTAGAGCCTAACAAGCTCTGCCATGATTGCTCTGTTTGTAGTTCTTGATGCCACTTCAGGAATTATGGTAACCTGCAGGAATCAGAAAGTAACAGATAAGGAAAAAAAAAAAAAAAAAAGCCAAACAAACAATAAGAACAAAATTAATGACTTGATTCAAGACTCATTAATGCTATTAGAAGAAAAAGTAAAAGGCTAAAAAACAGAAACCCATTCAATACTTCTGCAATATGCAGCAAAAATAAGAACAACAGCATGAACATGCCTTGTCAGATTGAGGGCCACAAATTTGCGAGGACATCAATTGTCTTCAAAGGAAAAAAAAAATTGAACCAGAGAAAAAAAATCCCACCTTTATTTGTCTGCATCAGCATATTAACAGCCGGATTTATGTTCAAAGAGAGAGAAATAAAAAGCATTACATGCTAAATGTCAGATTAAGGGCCCCTATTGGTAACACCAAAAATCCTAAAAACAAAGAACAAGGTTTTGCCCTCTGTACATATACTGCAATGTTTGATGTAAAAAAACTGAAACTCCATCAAAGAAGGTAACTTACATCATACTGGTTCAAGTCCTTGTCTGGTAATGCTGCAAAGAAGTGGTTGGCCTTAACAATGCATTTTGTCCCAAGTTGACCGTAACCAGGCCTAGGAGCATAACTCAAAGATTTACTAGAAGTAGGGAATCCCAAACCCATCTCCATTTCACAAATATTTCCACCATTTCCATTTGAATCATTTGCAGAGAGGTCACCAGCTTGATTCACTGGCTTATGTGCTGCTGCAGTACAAGGCCTTGAACTGGGTCTCATAAAAACATCTCCTTGATCAGATTTTCTGCCACCTCTGCCTCTTCTTCTTCCTCTATTTTTTGTGGGAGGTGAGGTCTGGTTCTGTTGTTTGGTTTCTTGAGATGGTGGCCCCTTGCCATTTTGAGCAGTTTTATGGTGTTTTTGAGGTTGGTTCATAGTGTTTTGCAAGTGGGGTTTCATCACCAAGTGCTGCTCTGAGCTCTCTTTCATTTGCCTTACAGGCATTGCAGATTCCCTTCTTTATTTTCGTTCCCACTTTCTTCTGCTCTTTGCTTACTAAAAACTTCACACACACAAAGCACAAAATTTTGCGTTGAAAACAGTAAAGCTTCGTACTTTCTCTTCTACACCATGCACATTTGCCTCAAAGATTTGGGATTTCAGACCAATTCTGCACTGAAAAAAAAAATGCATGCCATCCAAGTAACTAAAAACAGTAAAATAATAATAATAACTGCAAAGAAACAGGATAGTAATGATGATGATGATAGCCATCGCAGTTGTTTACGCAAAGCAAAAGGCATGGGAAGGTGCGCACATAACAAGCTTTACTATTCATTTGAAAATTTTGGAACCTCGACTCTTTTCACCTCTGTTTCAGCAGAAAATAAACTCACTCACAGTAACAAAATAAAAAAGAAGGCCCAAAAACAAGAGTCACACTTTCTATCCGAGTCTGAAGGATGAAAATAATACTGATGCTATTGCAGAACCATTGAGTGGAGAGGGTGGAACATAAAAAATGCATTGTTTTTAAAATGTGTTTTGAAATTTTCCTGAATCTATGCCCAAAAAAATTCTCAAGAACCGAGCAAAACATATTCCAAATAAGACAATTAGCTATTGGAACTCAAAAAATGATAAATGCAAAGACAAAACTCACCAACAAAATCCCAAAACCCAAAATCTTGTTCTTTAGATGGTTCTATTAGCTAAATCACTGACCATAAACCATACAGACAAAAACAAAAAACGAAGCATGAAGAAGAAGAAGATAGAAATACCCAGGTGCCAAAACAATATTCTTAAAACCTGTCCCTACTCAAAACTGAAAAATTATATATATGTTACAGAGAAAATGAATACACCCAAGCAGATAAAACACAAAAAGAGCATTAAAAAAATAAAAAATTTGAAGAGTTTTGAGACCAGAAACTACACATAGAAGCAAACAAAAGGGACAAACAAGAACAAGAAGAAGGTAATATATACAAAGATAAGGAATAAACCTTGAAAAGGGAAGTGAAATCAGTATCTGAAGCATAGGAAAGACTCCAAAGTTCTTCTTAACAATAAATAACCAAAGTCCAAAAAACTTCACTCAGTTAATAATAATAATAACACTAACAAACTCCATGAAATCAAAATCCAATACAAACCAAAAAGCACTAAGTTGAGAAGCTAGCACACAGGTAATCAGAGGTTTTTAAAGAGAATGGGGATGATGATAATATAGCATTCAAAAGAACGTGATTGGATTAAAAGAGAAGCAAAAGTGGAGATAAAGTTTGGTTTTTTTTTTTATTATTATTAATTAAAAATTCCTTTTTGGTTTAAAGAAATGAGTTTTCTTGAACACATACATACAGAGAAGAAAAGAAAAAGAAAAAAAAAGAACAGAAAAGAACGGAGGGATGAAGAAGAGAAGAGAGATGATGATGGTGATGATGACAATGAATCTTTATACACGCATGCAAATGCTTTTGGTGTTTTCCTTATCACGTGTAAAAGGTTTATTGAGGCCTCTCTCAGTCTCTCTATCTCAGACTTGCTTTTGAATGTGTATTTCTTTATATATACACACAGCCTTCTCTTTATTTCCAGTTCTTGATGACTGATCTCGCAGCCTCGGGCTCATACATTAGACCAAATAAAGTAAAGTATTTAGGTACATAACTATATAAATACATTATACATAATGCAAATTTAAAGTGTACATGCATTTAGTTAGCATATAGTTAGAGAAACAACAACAAAAAAACATATTGGATGTGTTTAAGGGTTTTTTGTTATTGATAGAATAGAGATTATATAAAAAAATTAAGTGATATAAAAATAAATTTAATATAATGATTTATATATAAATAGAGTTAACCTTTAAAAAGTAATATAATTAAGTTGTACCAAATTTTCATCTTAAAATTACTACTTAAAATTTTCACAAAACACCACTATTTTTTAGTTTTGATTCTGTGCAAACTCTTATATTTCAAGTTTTAAAAAGAAAATAGAGAATTTTTTTCATGGCTATGAAGACCTCTAAACACCTTTTATTGCACTATTAAAAAAACTAATGAAATTTAAAAAAAAAGAAAAAGAAAAATTATTTACATGATTGGTATCGTGTAATTTTCATTTATCAACGTAATCTTTTAAAAGCTCATTAACAGCAAGTAAAATCTATAAATAGATAGATAAGTATTCAAAATAATTACCTTTTTTTATAATTAGCTTAGATGATTAAATTTTATGGCTTGAAATATAAGAGTATGGGGATTGATGATCGTACTTTCAATTAAATGCATCAAATACCTTGACTCTATACAAAGTATTTTATTATCTATTTTAAACAAGTTAAGCATATTCAAAATAACTTGTTTTTTTTTTTTTTTTTTTTTTGAAACTAGCATATTCAAAATAACTACTTAAGTAAACAAAAATTGACTAATTAAAAATAAACATTAAAAAATGGAGGGGCTGTTTGCTTACGCACGCTATTAGAAGAATAATTTGAACCTCCTCTCTACTCCCCTCCAGGCTTTTCAATATCCTACATATATATATATATATATATATTTATATTTTATGTAAGTTGTATATATATATATATATATATATGTGATATTTGAGATGAAAAATTTAAAAATTTTAACTTAGAATCTTTCTTATTGGAGTGATTTACAAGTAAAAAACTGTTGTTGATTAACTTTTGAATAAAAATAATTTGTCATATTCAAAATGTGTGTAAGTTTAGTATAGGTTATATAAAAGTTATATTATTTTTCACTATTATCGAATAATAATCAGCATTAAACTTTCAATTTAAATTTTTTAATATCAACCACTAATATTATGAGTCTACTAAATTTAAATTAATTCAGTTTGATCTCGATTAAATCAAAGAGAACAATTCAAATTTTCTTTAATACTACATATGTATCACAAATATATTTGAACTCAAAGTAATGCAACTTATATATATATATATATATATATATATATATATATTTATGTGATATTTGAGGTGAAAAATTTATAAATTTTAACTTGGAATCTTTCTTATTGGAGTGATTTACAAGTAAAAAACTGTTGTTGATTAACTTTGAATAAAAAAAATTTGTCATATTCAAAATGTGTGCAAGTTTAGTATAGGTTATATAAAAGTGATATTATTTTTTTCACTATTATAGAATAATAATGAGCATTAAATTTTTTAACATCAACCACTAATAGTATGAGTCTACTAAGTTCAAATTAATTCAGTTTGATCTGGACTAAATCAAAGAGAATAATTCAATTTTTTTTTAATACTACATATGTATCACAAATATATTTGAACTCAAAGTAATGCAAATTACATAAAATCTATCATATATAATTGTAAATTTATTAGATGCATTATAAAATTTTTTTATCCAATTTGAGATTTTTATAGTGCAATTACAACTACATATTATATCTGATTAGATTAGTGTAAAATAATGATAATTGTTTAAAATATTTATTATTGCATTATAAAATATTTAAAATTTTGATACCACGTTTACAAGAAAAAATTTCTCAAGCACTTTTATTTACGTGCTATTTTTTTTAGTTTCCATGCAATATTATTCTATTTTTTTAACAGTAATCTAAGGTGTAGTTTATGATTATTTTATTTTTTACAAAATAAATTTTATTTTATTAATAACTATCATTAGATAATTTAATACACTTTCATCTAATAATAATAAAAGTAAAATAAAAATAAAATAAATAAAAAATAAAATCACCTTGTAATTTCTCGAAATCTAATATGACATTATATAAGAGATAATAAAATTGAAAATTAAATCCTATTTTTACCGGATGACGCATCAAACCTCCTCCTCCCCAGTGTAAAAGAAGAAAAAAAAAAAAGGATGTATCCTTTTTATGCTTTTACGTATTGCCCTACGAGGCAAGTTTAAATCTTTAACGGTCCAGTGAATGGGTCCCTATGAACTGTGGAACCATTTATTTAGTATTCTTTTTTGTCTGTGGGCTCCCATCTGGCTTTTTGTATTAATGGTGTGATTATGAATGAATGCCTTTGGTATGTATCGTGGCTCTCGGATCGACCCATCCATGTTATTACTACTTCACTTCCCCACCTCGTTGATTTATGTTAAAAGTAATTATGTTGCCGTGTTCTAATCTATATTTTTATGATCGCTATTTGATGGGAAATTAAATTGTAGTGCATGCAGGTTAGAATTTGGAAGAATTTACATTGTTGAAAAGGCCTTTTGTTCCCAAAATTTGACTTTATACTGCACGAAAAATAAATACTTCATCAAGCCAATGACCTCTAAATTAATTAATTTATGGTGAGATATTCATAATTTTAGATTATGAGTTCAAATATACCTAAAATCAAGATTTTTGGTTCTTAATGTACCATTAAATAAAAATATTCAACATTCTATATATTTATACTAATAATAATATTAGTTAATATATAATAGATAATATGATAGATAGTTAGATATTTGCTAGATAGAGAGACATATATATACCTAGAGAGAGAGAGAGAGTGATAATCTGATGTAATACTTTGTTGTTCAAATAAGTACTTCATCAGACATATAGATTAAACCTTAATTTTATGTTCAATGGATTCACATTCATATGCATGCATATATGATTATGGATATTAAAAATTTAATAAATAATTGTTCATTTATCGAAAAACTAAATTAATCAAGAGACATATAAGATCGATCAAATATATATATATATATTTAAATATTTTTGCAAGATTTTTAATTAAAATTCTTTAAGAAAAACAACACTTTAATGATAAAATAATTAAAATATTTTTACAAAGGATGTAGAATTTAGTGTTAATATATCCTTAGTTCTTTAAACTTAATTTAGTTCGTTAGTTTTATCTCATCATCTTCCAAATTGATTATTTCAATAGATAAAAAAAATATATATAACTTATACATATTTCCTTTCAACTTATAGAGTTATTAAGGTTAAGAAAAGGAACCCCTACCACTTGGTTCAAGTGGTTAAGGGGGTACTAATAACTCTTGAGGTCATGGTTTCTAGTTATTCGTCTAGAACTGGTTAATTCCACTTACGGGATCGATTCCGTTTAGAGGTAGAGAATTCAGAACCCTCTTTCCTTCCAACTCCAAAAAAATTATAGTTAGAAAAAAAAAAAGTTAAGAAAATGAGGGCCCAACACCTCTCCCATTACACCTACCTCTCCTCTCTTTTTTTACTGTTTTTTCGTCTCTTACTTCTATTTTTCTCTAATTTTGAGTATTTTTGGCTAATTTTTTAGTCAAAAATCAGCCAAAATACCTAACTTTTAATGATATATTACATAGATAAGTGAGATTTAAGTTCTAATCTCTAACTAGTTTGGATTTTATTCCACTTTCATGATTGTTTTTGTTCAATTTTTTTGTTGGTTTTAAATATTAATAACGATTTAAGGAAGAATTTTTAGAGATCAAAATCTATACTTGATTCCAGTTTAATGTGTTACTTATTCTTAGGTACCTCTCCCTCTTCAATATTAGAAGTCAAACTGTGTGCTTTAATTTGGAGTTTGATCATGTTAAAGTTTATGAATGTACCCATGTCTGATTTGTTGTTTGAATTATTGTGGAAATTGTTTATAGCTTCTTGGACTGTTTTGTTCAAATAGTCTTTAATATTATTTTTAGTTTGATAGATTTGGTTGATTGTATTGTTAAATCTTTGTAGTCTCTTGTAATTTTTTTTTATCAATAATATATCTCCATCAGTTGTTTAAAAAAATTATAAAGATATTATTTAAATATTTCAAATAATATTAAAAATATCAATAAATTATTTTAATTAAGGTAAAAAGATAAATTGACAAAAAAAAATCTTACATATATATAGGATTAAAATTTAGTATTTAATCTTATTACGAATTTTGCGATTCAAATGGAGGATGATGCATTGGTGATGCAAGGAGGGATGGGAGAGTTAAGGCAAGGACTAAGGATGTTTGTGGGTGGGGTGTGGAAGCAAGTGCTTGATGATAGGCTTGGATGATTTTTTGAGGGGGCAAATAGCCAATTAGGACAAGAAAGGAGTAGTTGGGTGAGATACAAGAAGTGTAGTAGTGACTGTGTTCGTGTTTTGTATCATGACATCCTGGACTTTTGGACATTGTATTATAATTGGTGGGAAATCATTTGATAAAAAAAAAAAAAAAAAAAAGTAGAAATCAATTTTGGGGTGTCGCAGTGGTTGTGGTCTTGGTTGGGGATCATTACTTTGATGACCGTAGTTCCCACCATCCAACTGGGGCTCTGTGTTGTCGTTCTTATTAAAGCAATCGTGCACTCTAATCAAACCACCTTCATTTGGAAGAAAGATCCTAACAAATCAAAACGTATGCTATTTTATCAAAATTACCCCATCAACAATACAAGTACAAAAATGCGCACTATCATCATCAATCCTCAAAATCCACATTCCTACAAGCAAAAATCTTATGCATGTGATGAGGCAAAAAATAAGGTTTAAGAAGAAGGATAGGACCACTTGGTCTAGGATTCTATTGAGAAAAAAGTGTGTGGTTTGAAGGGCCAGAAATAGAGCAGAATCATAACAAGCTATCAAGTAATGAGAATAGCATTGTCCAGATCACACGACAACAGGCTATATAAATGAGAATGTACCCTCTTGTTGGATGGTTTTAGTCTTTTAGATGACACAACATGCATAATTCCACCACACCATAAATGCTCCAAATCATTATTACTCCTACTTCAACTTTAGTATAATATATATATTCCTTGTACTTATCACATTTTAACTTATAATTTTATTATTTTAATATTTAAATTTAAATAAAATATATTAATTTGTACTAATATAATGACATAATGTATCTGTCACTCTCTATATTTATAACTTTTTATCAGTTTGACACCTCTACTTGTAGTTTTTTTTATCAATCAAACCCTCATAATATGACACATGTGATTCGTTATTTCTTATCACGTGTACTGACAGAAACTTTAAAATTACATTTTAGTCAAATTCAAGTGTCAAAATGGTAAAATTATTTGTCAATGTGTCAAACTGAGAAAAAATAAAGTACAGAGACTCATGTATGTATCACGCTTCCAACTTTTAAATTTTATTTATTAATTTTTAACTTCTTCAAAATCAAAATTTAAAAAAATATAATATAATATTTTATTTTATTAATAAACATTATCTAAATATTAATAAATTGTATAATAAAAAATTATTTATTTCGATCCGAGATTTTGAAATTTAAAAAGAGATGAGCATATTACTTCAATTTCACTAGCAAACATATTGGAGGGTATTGATTTATTTTGTTTGAACATGGTAGAGGGGATTTGGAGGTATCCCCATTTTACAACAAATATGGATATATAATAGGGCTAGGGACAAAACATATTTAGATATTATGGGGCAGTTTTTTTGGTTTAGGTTGGGATTTGTTTTGTCCTGAAATAAAATAGTGAAAATGGGTATTATGGTATGTTCACTGTCTAGTATTAGTAGACAAATTAGAGGCATATTTTTGATAGCGGAGATGGGATATATGGCAGTGAGGTGGGCTTCCCCAAGTAAATGTCTTCCCAATTGAGATAGTGCGTGTGGTGGGGTCCTTTTATTATCCTCCATTACACACATTTTACAAAAACATATATATTCTTTTAATTAATCAATTAATTAAGCATCTTAGTTCAAAAAAATTATAATCAAGCATCTTCATCCTTGAAATTGTACAAGTTTTTCCATCGTTTGTTACTATTATTCTTTTGTAATATTATGGGATGAAGTAATTCTATGTTCGTGAATTCTAAATAATTTAATTTAATTAGGATAAAATTAAAAAATAATAATTTTGATAATAATTAATTTAATTTAATTATATATGTCACTCATTTATTAATTAATCACAATAATTATTGGTTACATTATAATCAAATACTAATTATATGTATATATACATTCAATTCAAGAGCCACATTTTGAGTGATTGAATGAAATTTTGATTTTATGATAAAAATATTCAAAAGCTATTTCTTCATTCATTCTATTCATACATTCAATTTTTTTAAAAAACATATACATTTAATTTAACACTTATTATAAATAATTTTTAAAATAGCTTATTTTGAATACAAAAAATGAAGAATTTATTATTTTCTATATCAACTATATAAGCTGAAATATTAAATCCAATTTAAATGTAGGATAAGATCAAATCTAATGTAAAAACTTAAAATTAAAAATAGGAAAAATTACAAAAAAAAATTCCAACGTTTGAGGATATTTTTAAATAAAATTCTATCGATTTTTTTTTAATTAAAATTACAACCTTTAAATTTTTTTCAAGTTAAACCCTCCGTCTCAATACGCTGACTAGAATGTTGACGTGTCCATTGGTGGAGCCTATTTTTCCGACATGTGAGACCTACATGTGTTGAGTGAATTTGAGTAATGACATATAGAACCCTAACATTTATTAAACTTGCAAAATAAATGCTAATCTTTATTAAACTTGCAAAATAAACCCTAACACAAAATATTTAAATAATTTTAATTAAAATTTTAAAATTTACTAAAATTATTAGAATAATTTTAATAAAATAAATAATAGAAATAAGTATGAAATTCAATGATTTATTATTAATAAAATATTCTTAAATATTTAATTTTTTTTAAAAATACAACACATAATTTAATAGATACTTTAAAAT